>RJWM01040946.1:0-15183 GCA_004363535.1 Dasyprocta punctata
TTTGACTCAGAAAACTTGTTGATTAAGCAGAAAAATCAAAAATTTCTGTTCATAGCTGGGCGTGGTGGCACACGCCTTTAATCCCAGCACTTGGGAGGCTGAGGTAGGAGGAGCATTGTGAGTTCGAGGCCAGCTTGGGGTACAACACAAGCACAAGGCTGGCCTGAGCTACACAGTGTGACCCTGCCTCAAAAAAAAAAAACCAGGGTTGCGAGTTTGGCTCAGTGACTTAAGCACCTGTCTGACAGGCGCAAGGTTGTGAGTTCAATCCCTGGTGCCACAAAAAAAAAAAAAAAAAAAAAAAAAAAGTTTCTGTTCATGTAATTTATATAATACCCAATTCCCAAAAGAAAAAAAAAGAAAAACTTGAAATGGTGCCTCTGTTTTGCTGAGTACCAAGGTTTTCCATGCCAAATATCTACTTCAGATGCTCCTTGACTTATGATGTCTTGATAAAACCATTACAAATCAAAAATACACTTACCACACTTAACTCACTAGACATCACAGGTTAGTGTTGCCTACCTTAAATGTACTCAGAATCTTTAAAATTAATCTACAGTATAGCTAAATCATCTAACACAAACTCTATGAAGAAGTGTTGAATGTCTCATGTACTTTATTGAATGTCTATACTCGAAAAATGCTAGTCACATCTAACCCTGCAGAATATTGGTTGTTTTCCCCTTCTGATCACATGGCTGACTGGAAGTTGCAATGTGCCTACTGCTCAGCATGAGAGTATCATACCAAATACTGCTTGCTCAAGAAAAAATAAAAATTCAGAATATAGTCTCTACTTAATACATATTGCTTTTATACCATCTTAAAGTTGAAATAATAAGTTAAATCATAAGCTGGGGACTGTACTTTTCCAGTGAAATTTATAAACTGAAAGAATTCATTCAACTGTTTTAAAAGATTTGCAAAGTCAGTTTGGGAAGAAGAGAGGGGCTTTGTGACACTCTTGTCATGAGGATTCAAAAGAAAAGCAGTGCTATGACCTGTAAAGGTGTCCTGCAAAGGCCTATATGTTCAAAGCTTGATCTCTAGCCCATGAAGGTATTGGGAAGTGGTGGAGCCTTCAGGAAATGGGACCTTGTAGAAGAAAGTTATACAACTGGGGCATGAACTATGGAGACCCTAGCCTCCTCTTCTCTGTCTCTGCTTCCCAGTTACCATGAGGTGAACAGGCCTCCACATCCTCCTTCCTGTTCCCTCACAGACCCGAAGCAGCAGACTGAAAACTTGGAAACCAAATTAAATCTTTCCTCCTTTTGAATATCTCAGGTATTTTGTCATAGTAGTGAAAAGCTGACTAATATAAGCTATATCAAATAGTAAAGTGTGAGCAAATTTGTCTATGTGTAAACATTGCTCCTTGATCTTCCCAGGAAGTTTTTAGTAAAATCTACATCACTAGACAATGCTTTGGAGTTGGTTGGGGTTGGAGGGTATAGAATGTAGGTGTGGGGATGGGGATGTGATGAAGTGCCAATTTAAACCCAGGCATACTTGATACCAAAACATTATCCCTAAATTTAAAGTGTTTTCTATGGTATTTATAGTTTAAATTTGCTGTAAGACAAACACATAACAGTGTGAACTAAACAATAAAGTTTTTTAAGGACCCAAAAGTGAGACGCTTTTAATCCCAGGAAGTTATTCCAACATGCATTTATTTTGTCATTTTAAAAAGTACACAAAAATCCTCCCAGCAAAAAAATACCAAACAAGAAAGAATGAAATTATGTTTTTGAAGTCTCTTAAATTGTTGTTGCTGAGGAAATGAATTATAGTAATTTTAAAATTACATAAAAATTGATAATTGCCTCTGACAAAGTTTGACTCTAAAATAATCAGTTTTATATGATACCAAAATCTAATATCATCTAAGTGTATTAAAGCCTGCCCCAATTTATTTCTGTAGCAACATAAACTACTTTACTTTGAAATGGGTATTTGGAAATACATGTCTGCTTTTTTAAATGAAGTACTTCAGTTCATCACTAGACTGCAGACGTGAACATTATTACTCTGGCATTTTACAAACATTAAAGAATAAATAAATTATAGCATATTTGACAGTCTTCATTTCAAACACTGTTTATGAAGGGAAGGACCAAACCCTTGTGTTCATGTTGACAGGTTCGTTTTAGTCCATTCACCGAGGCTGGTTGATCTTCCCATGTTGCCAGTGAGGTGAGAGAAAGTTGCACGTGCGTGGCTGACTTGCTATGGATACCCCGCAGCATGTGTTAATGTGCACTGGTATCTACAGCCTCGATTTTTCCCATCAATGAGCAGAAGTGGCATCTTTCTAAAGTACTCAATAATATCTGACACAGACAGAAAGTCCTAGAAAGGTCAAAGTAGGGAGATAAGTCAACATTGAAATTGATAGCATGAATTTCACTCTTGGCTTTTAAAATCGTCATAAGGTATCCTATCTCTTCAAGTTAAGAGAATTGTGGAAAAAAACATGTAAAATTTGACAAACATTTTAATGATTTCTGCTATCAAAAGTTGAAACAATTCCTTGTCAACATTCAACAAATCATGAATAAATACAACAAAAAATTTTAAACTTGATATAGGGGATCATTTACTCTAAATATTCTACTTATGATACCCTTGCTTTGAGGTTCCTCTCTTTTGTTTCTGTTTTTTGTTTTGACCTCCATATCTCTTTCACCCCAGTCATTAATGGTATTAGGAAATATAAGGAATTAAGAGGTAGGACATCATTCATGGTGTCTGGAGATGGTACAGTATCATATCATGTTCCTTCTGTATCTCTCTGCTATGTCTCCATTGCTACCTCCACACTCACAAGGCCTTAGCAGTCATGTCTTTGCATTCATACACTAAATCATCCAGTCCTTGATGCCCAGACTGGAAAAAATCTCATTCATCCTACTAGATGTGATTGAAAAATAAGGCAAATCTTTAAATGCTTTGAAATTTTATTACAGTAAAAAAAAAAAAATGTTGCCACTCCTCTTGCTTTAAAAATACCCACATCATCCTTGCCATTTTCTGAAGCAGTTCTGAAAGTCCTCTTTCACAAGTGTCTTTAGTTGCGTTGTTGTAGCTGCCTCAATGTTCTGAATTGACTCAAAACATTTACCTTTCATGGTCATTTTGATGTTGGGGAAGGGCCAGAAGTTGCTCAGTGCCAGATCCAGTGAATAAGATGGATGAGAACACGTAATGTTTTCACAAGCCTGCCTTTCTTTTGGATGGCAGTCAGCAGTGGCATTCACTATATTTTTAATTAATATTATAAAGATACTCAAGAAGACTTCCAGACTGCTTTAGAAAGTGAAAAGAATGATGGGATAAGTGTTCAGAGGTGAGTGGGAGTATTTTGAGGGGGAATAATGACAGTGTGTCTTCTGCTGTAATAAATTTTTAATTTAAGTATTCAGTGTATTTTCAATCACACCTCAGATGAATCAGAAGTCACATGGGTACAGATAGGTTTTTTTCTCCATGTATGGGCTCCCTTTGGTGCTGGACAGAGCCACCCTGTGTTCTTTTCACAGACCCACAAGTCAAACCTGCTTTTCTCGCCCTTGGAATGGCTCTTCCTATCAGCTGTCAATGTGTCATTCTGCCCGCCCCTTTAGCTCTGCCCTGGTCAAGTTCCAAATAAAAGTCCACAGTTTTTTCCCAAAGCTTCCAGAGGGTGCCTGAGTCTCTTCAGCAGCCCTCAAAAAGGCCTGTTTTCTTTCCTCCTGTTATCCCTCTCTTTTTTCTGTCTCACATCACAGAAGACCAAACAGGTACAGGAAACAGGATTGTGTACTTTCTTCAGGTCTTTTGTCTAGATACTGTACTTTCCTTCAGGTAGCTACAAGTTGCACTTGGGTATTTCTATGTGAGATTGAGAGAAATCTTGGGGGACAGACACCTCTGCCTCCAGACATTCTAAGTTCTATCTACAGTGATCAATTCAAACATTTTACCAAAACCACATGGCTGGTACTTAAAAGTATTCAGTTGGAAGTATAAGTTATGGATGAATTGTTTCTCATTATGGAAATGTTTAATTCAACTGGTCTTGCAACTTTGAATTTATTTTATTGTTGTATTGTTTTGGAGACAGGATCTCACCATGTAGTTCAGGCTGGTCTTGAACTCACTATGTAACCCAGGTTGCTCTTATCCTTGTGATAACTCTCCTGCTTCAACCTCCCAAGTGTTGGGATTACAGGCATGCACTAACATACCTGGCAGCAACTTTGAATTTAAGAGCATGTTTTGTGACATTAAATTTAGTTGTTAGCTTCTTTTGCAAAAGGCAGTCATAAGGGTTTCTTTTATATTGGTTTTGATTACCAACCTCAAAGTGGCATGAGAATCTAAACCTTGGCCTCTAAACTGGAAAATTTCTTTGGCAACTTGCTCATCTTCATAGTGCAAACCTTCACGTTTAGTAAGAGATAACCCAAGTATCTAAATAATTGTCATACTAAGTGTTCAAGTTTTCTTTCTATCCAAGATAGTATTAATTTAAAGCATAGTCTTGTAAGCATACTGTAGTCTGATGTTAAAATTTGCCACAGAGGTCAGTAATAGAAGAGACTTGCCTTTGACAAAATCTAAGTGGATTTTTAAAAATTAAATACTGCCTTATTTTATACCTTTGATATTGGTTTATTTGAAATAACAAAACATAAGAAATACTTATAAATATTTTGATGTATTTGCTCCAATAAATGGCCTCACTAACATAATTTAACTCTAGAAGTTGCTATACAGCATGGATTCCCAAAAAATATTAAGTGAGGCTCCATGTAGATCTGCAAAGAGGCATGAAAAAGAAAACTGGTGGAAATTCTGAAATTTGAAGCTCTTACCTCTTTCCCTCTGAGTCCGGTTCCCAACAAGTAAACTTGGCTTTCCTCCTGATAACGTATCTGAATGTTGTAAACTTTATCTTTGTACAATACCATGAGGACATATGGATTGGCTGTTGTTTTTCTGGAGCTGTCTCTAACCAGAAAAGTGCCATCCTAAAAAAGGTTAAATTCTTTGTTATTACAGGAGCAATAAAAGTCAGTATTTTGTTGCCTGTAAGAGCAGCAGACAATCCCCTGGGCATCTGCAAAACTTGTCAGTTAAGTCAATTAACATTCAGTTCTCCAAACAGCTACCAACCCCAGGTGTTGTGAATCTCTTGGTTAGTATCAGAGAAAGTAGTAGAGGTAGTATCAGAGAAATTTCCAAGTCAACCTCTTCAAAGCCTTTTCATGAACAAAATCTAATTTCAGTAATGAAACAAATAATAAGTGGTTAAGTGGAAAATGACCAGGAAAAATAGGACTTTATTGGTTAACTCAAGACATATGTTCCAGATTGGGGCTGTAGCTCAGTAGCACGGTGCCTGCCTGGCAAGCCCAAGGTCCTGAGTTCAATTCCTGGAACAAAAAAAAAAAAAAAAAAAAAAAAAAAAAAACCAAAGGAAAAAAAGATACCTTTCTACTCCTATGAGTTAATCCCTAACACCTCCTTTCCACATCCACAATCAGAAAGCACATGCCTATGAAATGCATTCGTTTTAAAACTTGATGCTCTTTAGACCTAGCATTTATCCACCACTGTTTTCTTGATATTTTTTTCTGATATTTACTGAACAAGTGTGATGATTTCTTGTACTTTATGACCATCTTTTTTCTTTTCCTTTTTTGTCTTTTTGGGGTTTTTTTGTTTGTTTGTTTGTTTGTTTTGTTTTTTGTACCAGGGGTTGAACTCATGACCTCAGGCTTGCCAGCCAGGCACTGTGCCACTGAGCCCATCCTGGGCCTTCTGATACTTTAAATAGTTGATCAGTAAATTATTGGCAACATAATAACACAGTACTGTAAAGGTCTATTATAAAAATAGAGCTAATTAGGACAACTCACTCAAACTACTCCTTCCTCTGAGTTCTGAATCTGAATCTGGAATCACCCACTGATCTGCGATAATGGCCTTCCTTTGTTGCTTTTATTCTAAGTTAGTTAAGCAGTCAGAATATCCCTGTTAAACAAACGTACCTCTGGACCAGTGATTCATAGGTTTGGCTTGAAATCAGAATCATCTGGGAAGTTTGGACCGCTCTTTAGCCCAATCTGAATAATTAAAACTGAATTTGTCCAGATGAGACCCAGAAATCGGGGGGAGGGGGAATCCTCCCCAGATGATTCAAAGTGCTGTCGAAGTTGAAAACAATTGCTGCACACTTTAGGTATGAAAGATGAAGGATCTTTGCTTTCTAGACTCTGATGAATAGACATATGTTTGAGGGGCAGCATTGTGCCACGGGAAATCTATTTCTAACTTTATGATATTGAAGGACTAGCTAGAAATTTCTAAGAGAAAAGGCAAAAAAGTTCTCTTTGTCTTTGTCTCTCCTTCCTGTTTCTCCCTGTCTGTGTCTCTCTGTCTGTCTGTCTGTTGTTCCCTCTCTGTCTCTCAGTATGGGTCCTTTTGCAGTAATGTGGAAGGCAACTGTGATAAGATGTTCAAAATTTGGGAGCATCTTCTTTTGACACCACATGATTCCTATAATGAAACAGATGCTTTCATTAGGGAAATCAGCTAAGATTCTGCCAACCAAATGATTGCCTTAATTTAGACTTTCCTGCCAGCCAAATTCCCTGTCCTAAGTGTCCTTGCTGGGCATTCTGGTAGGTGGGAAGCTGACACTAATGGGTCTCTAGGAACAGCACCTCGCAGTGGGAACAGCACCTAACAGATTCCCTAGGCTATAATTGGGATTCTATCAGTCAATTAATCCTCTTTGTCTCCTTTCATTAATATTTATAACCACTTAAAATAAATTATAGACCATACCTGGTTTATCCTTCTCAGAGCAGCTTCTGCCTCTGGTCGGGTAATATAAGAAATATACCACTCTTCATTTAGTGAATTCTGTAAATGTAAATTTTTAAAAACTGAATAACTTTTACAGTCACATAGGTAAGTAAAAAAAAAAAAAGCCTCCAAGAAATAATTTCCATAAATCATCACCTCAGTTCCATGAGTTTTTAAATATCTGTTTTCTTAACTTGAATAAAGAATCATTGAGATAGGGCTGTACAGAAGGTATTTTAACTGCTTTTTATCATGACACTGGTTGCAAAGATAGCTGTAAATAAGTGTTCATTATAAAATGGAACCTCTAATCTGGAAAGGCACAGGGATAATAATTTCTTCAGTTTAGTATGCAATAATAACACATAATTAAGAAAAAAACTGCATTAATGGAGCAGCTAAGTGCGTATTTCAAGTTTATAAACTAGGAAATAGAAGGAAAATAGGATTATTTTTCTTATTATTTAATGCAAAATACATGCTTGCCTTTGGAAGAGCCCAAAAGGGGGAGAAATGCATATCTTTCATCTGGATTCCTCCTCTAAAATTTTTTTGAGGTGCAGGAGATTGAACCCAGGTCCTCATGCACGATAGGAAAAGCTCTACCACTGAGGGACACCCTCACTTCCCTTTTAATTAAGAATGAATAAGTAAACTAACAAAAAATAAAAATATAGGAGAGCATTCCAGGGCAGTTTCTGATGATCCATTCGCTAGAGAAAAGACAAACGAAAAGAAAACCATGCTGTGTTACCTCCTCTTCCCCCAGGGATGCCGGCTGAGGTTTGTTTGGAACAGGCAAAGGAAAGTTTCTGCCTTCAGCTCTGAGAGGTGGTCTGTTGTTAGAGGCTTTAAAAATATAACATTTTGAGAATTAATGTACTGTGAGCTATTGTTTACTTCCCTTGTCCTTGTTAATAATTAACATTTCAAGAAAACTGAGTTTAAAAATAATTTCCACCTGTTCAAAACCACTGGGGCTGCTCAGGCATTACTGCACTCTGTAGCTATGTCAGTGAAATTCTGGGGGCAGAATCTCAAAGTGTAGTGATTTCCAACACAAAGTGATTAATCCATTTACAAAAAAGCCACAATCGTTTTCACGTGAATATCAAGAAGAATATTCAAGAGACAGATGTTTCATGGATTCCTGTAATGTCCGTGTACCCAGAATGAATTCCCAACTGTGAGTGCAGTGGTAACATAGTAATAAAGGTAATTATGTTCTCCTTGTTTTTATAATAAGAAATGTAAGTTACCCAAGACAAGAAGAAATTACTTTGAGAATATTGTTGGCTTTTAGAATCAACATTTTCTACTTGCTGCTTTTGGCTGAGTTTTCCATGAAGTAGGGCTATTCAACTAACAAACACATAACAGACTATCTGATCAACCAGAATGCCTTCCTGGTCAACCCATAAATTACTTAGTTCTTGTACCTCACTTTACATGAATCTCTCTCTTTGTCTTTTTTATAGTTTCCTGAAAGTTTGTGGGAATATATTTTCTTGTCTCAGGGAAGATTTGACTGTGTTGACTATCACTGTCCAGCTGTTTTTTGTTTTTTTGTTTTGTTTTGTTTTGTTTTGCAGCACGAGAGATTGAACTCACGACCTCACACCTGACAGACAGGCGCTTAAGTCACTGAGCCAAACTCCTGGCCCTGGTTTTTTGAGGCAGCATCACACTGTGTAGCTCAGGCTGCGCTCGAGCTGTAACCCAGGCTGGCCTCGAACTCACAATCCTCCTCCTACCTCAGCCTCCCAAGTGCTGGGATTGAAGGCGTGCACCACCACGCCCGGCTAGCTTGTCCAGCTGTTTTCTATGTGTCAGAACAGCTGTTAAAAACTGGAACATTCTATTAGCTGGATGTTCCCTTAGATTATTTATCCGTCACTCATTTGTTCATTCAACAAATGTTTGTTTAGCACTACTTCATCCAGATCTTGAGTAAGGTGCTTAGCGTACATTACCCTGAATCCTCACAGCAATGTTACAAGGTGGGTTTCTTTGCCTATAAGGACACAAATCATGTGTGACAGTGACTTGGTCAAGACTTAAACCTGTGGCTTCCAAAATTACTGTGCATAGAAAGAATGCCTAGGGAACTTGGACTTATTCAGGGCCCAGGGATCTGCATGTTAATAAGCACCTGAAGTGTTTCTGCATTAGCATTGTTACTACACCTATGTTGCTACCAAGTGAGGAGAAGGGAGTCATCTGGGAAATGTTGAGGTCTCCTGAACTATGTCACCAGGATTATTGAAGGTAGCCTTCCCTAAATAAACAGGTATGCCTGGCCCTCAGCTCCTAGTTCCTTCCTTTCCTAGGTTCTCAATACCTAAATAGACCCTCTCCAGCTCTATCTGTGCATTCCTGCACTTTCACACTTTTATAATGCCCATTGAGTGAATGAAATCCAGCAGTATAGTAGAGTCACAGAACCAAGGCTATATTACATGGCTGCCCTAGTTTTAAGGAATGATTGTCTGCTTCTGTACCACCAGCCAGCACCTCAAAATCATTATTAGTAACACAAAGGCATATATACTTTTAATTGCAGTCATCTACCATGCTGAGCATTTGGATCCTTAAGGAAGTTCGTGAAAGGTTTTTAGACAATGCAGTACACAAACCATCTACCTTTCTGAAGTTGAGCAGTCAGTGCAGAAGACTGAGGACCAAGTGTCCTAGCAGTCTTGGGAGAAAATGGAATAATTTTGACTAAGTGATATTCCAAAAAACTACTATCTGCATTAGTAATCCCTATCACCAATTTATAAAACCAGAGATTTATGGAAACCTTCCCTGAGAAATAGTGAATTTGGGAGACTGAGAAAACTTGAGGTGGAGCAGGGAACTAAAAACCATATGGTGAATACGGACTCTAATGTCAAATGCTTTGAAAACTTATGGGGTGTTGGTTCCAGGGGTGAGAACTCACTTATGGCATGATGTATTCAACTAAATACAATGAAAGTGCTCCTGAAAAAAATATTTATTCTTGAGCTCTAACTCAAATTTACCAATGCAGTTTTCTAATTAAAACACACACTGGTGTTTCTCCAAATGGACCACAATACAAAACAAAGTTCTGTTCTGTTTGTTCCCACAATATTTTTTAAAAATTAAATCTACATTTAAAAATTGGGTAACTTCACATCAATGACCGTATTTTCAACTTTTCTCAAAAAAGAAATTAGAAAATTTGGCATCAGTAGGCCAGTTCTTGGCATGACAAAATCTCTTTACTATAGTTGGGTAATTTTCCAGCTATTTGACGGTCATTCAACAGGCATTTTTAAAGTTCCATGTGCCAGCTACTTGCTTTAAATAAACACAATCTAGTCCTACATTCTAGGATCTAACTCCTTCTCAGAGTGGACTAGTAGTATCAGTATTCTCTAGAAATTTGTTAGAAATGCAGAATCTCACCCAGACTTACTGAATTTGAATATGCATTTTAACAGAATTCCCAGGATATATGTTGACACATTAAAGTTGAAGGACCCTCTAACACATCTAGAGGCAGAATCATTGAAAATACAGATACCTTGACCTCACTCCTGGCTTACTGAATTAGAATTTTTGAGGCTGTGTTCTCTTAATCTGTGTCTTAAACATGTTCCCCAACCCATAAACCAAGGGTAGATTCATCAGGAAATGTAAAACTACAAAGAAAATCAGTCACTTTCTGAGCTCAGTATGAAGACGGGAGAAATATCTGTGCAGGAAAAGATTAGGGATATTATCCTGGTGAAGTGTGTGTGTGTGTGTGTGTGTGTGTGTGTGTGTGTGTGTGTGTGTATGTGTAGTAATTTACATACTACTGTTTCTTTATCATTCCAACAGCCCTTAGTACACTGCAGACATTGAATTAAATATTGAATGAGGAAGTCAGGTGTTTTTAGAAAACAATAAAACCTTTACCAAAAGGCTCTGAGATTATTGGGAATCAAATCCCACAGACATGTTGGCCAGAACAGGTCACAAAAGCACAGGGTACCAACCTTGAGAGAAGCATGGCGGCAGGGAGGCACTCTGTGGAAAACTATTGTTACTGTGGAGACAGAAAAACAATGGATTTTAAGTTGGGTTTAGGAGATGGGGCCAGACTGGGGAGTTGGTTTAAAAAGTCCGATTGAGGATGCTTCTTACTTCTTATTGCGATGCCTCCGGTAAGGAATGGGGGAAAGGAAGTGAGCAACAGATGTCGCTGCATTGGGAAGGGACAGTGTTTACAGGGGCTGGGATGGGGAAGGAGAGTCTGGGGGTACCCTGAAATGCTACCTGTTCCCTCTATGCTGAGCAGTAAAACACCCATTAGCCCATATTGTTGGTAAACACCTGTTCAGCACAGCAACTCATATGTGTAATAATTTTCAAGAATGAAGGATGGATTGGGGCCAATGTCAGGTGAAGCAGGATGAGAAAAATGACAGACATGGCAAAAAGAGAAAAAAACAGCTGGAAGAATAAGAAGCAGCAGCAAGGAAAGTAAAGGCAAGGGACACCCAGGAAAAATGAAAAATTTTAAGAATCTTTCCAGACACTTGTTAAGGTAGACATACCCTGCTGGTGGATACATTTTGTACAATGTGTAGGATGAGAACTTGCACTTTTCATCTTGAGTATTAAAGATACATTGGGTGGACACCATGAGGCAACCCACTGGTATGTTTGGGGAGGAATAATTCAGGCCTTTCTCTTATTCATGCCTCTGCCTCTAAACAGTCTTCTTATAAATCCTGAGAAATGCTGCTGCTATTGAGAAAATGGGCTTGCTAGGGACAAAGCCCATGCCATGAACTCTGAGCACATGCTAAGTGCAAGACACATTTCTTAATCTCCCCATCCAAGATGCAGAAGGAACTTCAAGTACTTAAGTTAGCCGGATTTCTTAATATTTGCTGTTGGTTTATTTGTTCAATTCAATTGATAATGTGAAAACATTCCCCCATCTTCTGTCGAAGTGTCCATTCCATCTACACAAGCACAAACACAGGGAGGACTGCAGGAGCTTAGCATGTTGTTCCTAATGCTCAGCTTGATTTTGTTTTTTAAGACCCCAATATGTTCAGGCACTATTACTTGCTGACTCTTTTCTTTCTTACTCAAGTCATGTGGTATTACCTCAATGTCTGGTGGACCTAGACGTTATGTCAAGTTAGGATTTAATTACCATAGCCACAAACCTTTCTGAGAAAGCCCCAGGCATGTGAGATGGTGGGAAGGAGTGCTTGGAGTTTGGCTTAGTATATCTTGAAGGAAAAGTATTGGAGCTCATAGGAACTAGTGCCGGCTGGGGCAAAGGTCTTTGATGCACTGTGGGAAAAAAGAAAAAAGTCAAGAGACTGTCAGGATCTACTAGAAACATTCTAGAACTGCTCTGCAGTTAAAAACCAGTTGATGTAAAATAAAGGGGATATAAAAATCCAAAAGATCAGATGTACTTAGAAAACCATAGACTGGAACCCCAGCCTCAAAGTTTTTCTAAATGATTTACCACCTTAGAATGCATTTACAAAATGCTATCTTATGTAGCACGTTTTTTTTTTTTTTTTTTTCATTTTTGAAATATACCTTGGCAGAAAATGGTCACCTGGAATCCTTACAAATTTCTAAAATGATTCACAAATTTTGTTTTATTTTATGAAAGCTAAAATTTTATGCAATCTCATTCACCAGTGCTTACTTATTCTTTACCTACATGTGCCAGAGGGTATAAATATTAGAAATTTTTCTATCAAATCGTATATACAAACTTAATTTTTACTATACAACTAGGTGATTTGCACTGTCACACATGAAATTAAAATTTCACTTTGGGAACCCAACAAAAATAACTCTATATTACTATAACTGTGAAGTACATCAATTAACACATATCTATTTAATATTAATTTAATAAACAATCTCTGGAAGGTTGCCAGACTGCATAATGTTATCTAAATGCCCGAGCAAAAACAAAACAAACAAACAAAAAAAACCTGAGAAAATACAATACAAATTGTAGGAAAGCTTTTCTGAACATACCATCATCTTCATCCTAGTAAGGGGGAAAAAAAAAAGGTATTAACATATGATCAAAACACAATCCCTAGTCTGGGGATTTAGCTCAGTGGCTCAAGCATTTGCCTGGTAAGCGTGAGGTCATAAGTTCGATTCCCGATACCAAACAGAACAAAACAAAACAAAACAAAACACTAAAAGCCTACTTGTATTTCTCAATCATATAAATGTGTTTGGTTCTTTATTTAGCAATTATGGCTTCCATATAAATATATTGAGAAGAAGAGTAGAATTTGTTAAATGGTCTATAACTTTTTAATACAAATAATCATCTAAAGACACACCAATCTGAGATTTCCTCATACACTTATGTTGAAATAAATTCTGAAGTTTCTAACAGGGTTCAAAGATATAATAATATTTACAGTATCTATGATGTACCTAAAAGAGTCATATTCAATATTTCATTCAATTTCCCTGGCAACACTTTGGAAGTATAACGTCTTTATTTTACAAATGGAAATATGATGTTGAGGAAGAATTTCTTACTTGCCAATGATTGCAGAAAATGGATTCAATCCCAAATCTATCTGGCCCAAAGCTTAACCTTCTTTTTGTCTCTCCTGTGCAATGCCCACGCTTGTTAAAATCTATATGCCCTTACTTATTTATAGTGTGGTCATAAAGTGCATCTACAACCCTGAACATTTTTTTTAACCCTCACCATTTTTATATTCAGGACATCTTTCAAACCAGATAAAGAAAAGTCAATTTTCTCTCCTCAGATAAGAAATGATATTCAGAGAGGCAGACTGATTTTTACCATTGACTAGTAGACCAAAAGGGCCAACTTGAACATGTTTGTTAGGCCAGACCAGTGGTAATGAAAGAATACTTTCCTCAAATTGTTATTATGATGATTAAATTAGTAGTTGCATGTGCCTGGCTTATGTCAAGTGCTCTTTAGGTTTGCTAAAACTAGTCCTACAATGCATTGACACAAAGCAAGGGGAACCACAGAATCACTCATATCAAAGGACCAACTCAGAGACCCAACAAACAGTTACATAAATAAATACACATAGGCTCCAAATCTCACAATGGCATCACTTTTTAACACTGTTAAAAATGATATTCCTCTGGTTCAAGAATACGCAACTCCTAAAAATCAACCCTTCCAGAGACTGGAAACCTCAGGAATGTGATATTACCCTTACTTTCCTAGCCTCACTGTGACTGTCTCTTTGCAGCCCAGCTACTATTCTTCAGTGCACAAAGGCCTCCTTCTAGGTTGACTCTGTTCCATGTTCTCCCTAACATTCAATACCCATCATAAATTTCACTTCCCTTAAGAAGTTACTGCTGGCTCGTTGACCCATATGAATAACTTTCTTCCCCTTCCGCAGATCATTCTATGATTGAATGCTGTTTAGCATGTGTGATGGGGGAGCCCAGGACAACAATAGCATAGCACTCCATCTGAACAAACAGCATCTAGCACAGAGCTATGAAAATAGTAGCCATTGCTAGCTGAGCATTTGGTCAAGGGTAGGAGTCTTCGGAACACTTCAAGTGTGGAGAAACTCAGAGAGATCTGAATTCAAATCCTGACTCTTTACTAACTGAGCAAATTTCAATAAATATCTTACCCTTTCTTAGTCATTTCTTCTCATTTATAGAGAAAGGGTGATTCTGCCTAGGTTCACTGCATGTAAAAATAAAATATAAATAAAGCTATGAATGATCAATTTCTCTGGTTTGCCTGGTACTGAAGAAGCTTCTGGGGTGTGGGACTTTAAGTGATAATAAGCACTGAGAAAGCCCCAGCAAATAATTGGTCACTCTACAGGAGCATTCAGTAATACTATTTCCCATCTTTTTCAGGTCATGGAGATATTCAAAAAGAAAACAGAGCCTTTGGAAACCTTGTGTAATGCACAGACTCTTAGGCATCCCTCATTTTATGGTCTCCTCTACTTTCTGTGCCTTCACTTTGCTAATAGGATAACAGGGCTTCAATTAACACAGCCTCCCTGGGAGTTGACCAATACAGCACGATGGGCTTCGGGAAAGACCAAGACCCAAAGACAGAGGCCCCCCTGCTCAACAGCCTGTTGCATGCAGTCCCAGGTGGATATGCTGTAGTCCAAACCTCACAGAGCCTACCCTGGTTCTCCCTAGCCCAGGCACTTACATAATAACATTTTGTACTTACATTATCTCTTCTGTCTACTCCCCATCCGTGCCTGAAATGAATTAGGGCAAAGAAAAAGAAGTAAGCATCAAGAGTTTTAAAGAGCCAGCCTA
>RJWM01040947.1:0-15178 GCA_004363535.1 Dasyprocta punctata
CGGCCCTGGTTTTTTTGAGGCAGGGTCGCACTATGTAGCTCAGGCCGGTCTTGCGCTCGGTCTTGCGCTCGCGTTGTAGCCCAAGCCGGCCTTGAACCCACAATGCTCCGCCTACCTCAGCCTCCCGAGTGCTGGGATTAAAGGCGTGCGCCACCACGCCCGGCTCCCATTAGAGTCTTATGTCTCCTTATATTCTTTTTTTTTGGTACCAGGGATCGAACTCACAACCTTGCACCTGCCAGTGCTTATGCCACTGAGCTAAATCCCTGGCTCCTTATATTCTTTAAAAGAATTTATGTGTCATTTATGTCAGAAGCAAGCTTTAGACATTTATTTTTGTGGTATTAGGAATTGAACTGAGGGTCTTTGCACTGAGTTACATCTCCAGCCCTGTTGTCATTGTTACTGTTTTATGTTGAGACAGGTCTTGGTAAATTCATAAATTACTCAGGTTAGACTCAAATTTGTAATCTTTCTGCCTCATCCTGAGAGTGATAGGATTACTGGTGTGTGCTACAGTGCCTGGCTATTTATTCGTTATTTTTATTATTATTACTATTATTATGCAGTATTGGAGATTGAACCCAGGGTATGTGCATGAGCTACATCAGTCCTGTGTTTTTAGTCTTTGAGACAGGGTCTTGCTAAGTTGCCCAGGCCAGGCTTAAGTTTACGATCCTGGCTGGGGATATAGCTCGGTGGCACAGTGCCTGCCTGGCAAACACGAGGTCATGAGTTCAATTCCTGGTGCCAAAACAAAGTTTATGAACCTCCTGCCTCAGCCTCTCAATGCTGGGATTACAGGTGTGCTCCACCATGTCTGGCTTGCACCTTTATTTTTGATCCTAAGATAATGTTAATTGACCAAGATTGCATATGAAGTGATAATCGTGAAAAAGCATATAAACACAGATTATAGAAGTTAAAACTTTTCATTACCTGATTTCTGAAATAAGTTATCCTTGTATCTTATCCCTCTTACAAGTACAGAGAACACGTTTTGAATATTCACTATCAACATCTGTACTTGTTTTTGTACTGGCCTGAAGTAAACTGACTATGTTGCTTTGGTGATGTGGACTAAATATTAATGTTTCTCACTTCCCCTGGGTCTGCGGCCTCAGCTCATCAATTTTAATCAGGGGTTTCACTCTACATATGCAGGCCTTGTCAGTTTCTAAACATTAGGCTATGTGTGGAAGCCGATTTAAAAGGTTAAACTAGCAGATACATCAGTCCCTTTTCAGCACTATGCTTGAAAGAAACTTTACCCACATACCTGAGAGTAGGAATACAGAGAAAACCTGTTTTTTTCTTGGGTAGTGTGTTCATTAAGTTTCAAAATTAATTTCGTGTTAAATCAACATTTATTCTAGCCATTCTTCTATACTGACTCACTTTTACTCAGCCAAGATCAATTCAACTCGGTGAGTATTTACTATCTACTAGGTTCTAGGTGATGTGACTTAAAGATGACATATATAAGTAGTCCCTCTTAAGGAGTTTCTTGGCTAGTAAGTAAAGAAATTTACATTTAAAAATACTTGGGTAATGGTGACAGCCCAATATTAATTTATAAAGTCAGTAGGAATTTACAAGTGCTTTTCTAATTTCAAATCACACATGAACCAAATATAAAAATATTCCTTAGATTCTATCTAGTAGGAGGTTTAAAATATCCAAATGTCTTAGAGTTTTTTCAGTGTTCACCTCAGATGGTTGTCCCATGTCCAGTGGCATAAGGGCTTGACCAGTCTCCATTCAGCCAACTGGTAAAAGTGGTTTGGTTGTATTCTGTTGCAGCTACATTTTTCTTTTCTTTCTGTTCTCTTTTTACTTGTCTTTGGACCCCAAACAAAAGCAGTTGGATTTGTCCTAGGGGTAGTCATGAACATTTCCAATTTGAGGGAATTGATATTCCCTCAACAGAAAGTTATATGGCATTTGTCAAATAATGATTATATCCAGCCAAGGTCCCCCTCTATACAAATCAGCAACTATAGATGCAGTATCTCTCAGTATAGTACTTCAGAAGAAGTCGTAAGAATGGCATTAGACTAAATTTGCCGAGGCATTTCATTATATTTCACCTTTTTGTTGTTCATGAGAATATTAATACATTAATTATATATTAATAGAAATAGGAAATGAATATATGCTCAGACAAATGTAGTAAATATTTTATATAGGTTTCTTAATTTTGAGACTATATCTCTCAAGTTTGAAGAAACTCAAAATAATTCCAGTTTCTTATTTATTTATTTATTTATTATTTTTTAATGATTCCAATTTCTAAAGGAGTATCCACTAAGACAGATTTATAATGAAAGAAAAACAGTGAAAATGTATATATTCTGTGTCAGTGCAGCTATCATTTCTGAGGTATGAAGCAATCAGCAGTTTACTCAAGTTACTCAATAACATGTAAGAATTAAGCAATTAAAATATCTTGGATTTCCTGTAGAACACTTACATTTAACATGTAATTAATCCTATTAAGGCAGTAAAAATTAAACTAAATATAACTGCGCTCAATATCAGTCTTTCACCAGAATTTTGTAAAGAAACAATGCTTGTCAACATGGACACTGATATATGTAAATGTATTATATTTTCTATGCGCTTTTTCCTTTGTATGTATGCTGTTATATTTTGTATGGTAGGCAAAATACTGAGTAGTAGCACCAATTATAATATCAATTTGTTTAACATTTTATTAAAATATCTTATTCTTTTTTTTTTTTTTTTTTGGTACCAGTGATCGAACTCATAACCTCGTGCCTGCCAGACAGGTGCTTACACTACTGAGCCAAATCCCCAGCCCTATTTTTTGAGACAGGGTCTCACTATGCAGTTCAGGCTGGCCTTGAACTCACTTTGTAACCCAGGCTGGTCTTGAACTCACAGTGATCCTCCTGCCTCAGCCTCTCGAGTGCTGGGATTAAAGGCGTGCACCACCATGCCCGGTTTAAAATATTTTATTCTTAACATCAACATACAGTAAAGTAAGTACTAATGAAGTACCACAACGCCAGCAGATCAAGAGTGAATGGACAAAACGAGGACCAGTTTTTAAATCAGTGTCGAGATTATAAGGCAAGTTTCTCTGTGAGGCTAGCCTTTTAAGAGAATATAATTTATGCATAGAAAGAACTAAGGGAGATGATTCACTGAAATTTTTTCTAATAATATGTTTATTAAGAAAAGGTCATAGATGGGAAAAATAAAAAGATGATGTCAATATTTGCCTCTTAGAGTAAAAATTAAAGAATTCTGTTTTATCATTGGATACTTTGGGAAATCAAAGATGAACTAGTGAATTTTTTTTTTTTTGTCTTTTTGAGACAGAGTCTCACTATGCAGTTTAGGCTGGCCTTGCGCTCACTTTGTAGCCCAGGCTGATCCCGAACTCACAGCAATCCTGCCTCAGCCTCAGTGCTGAAATGTAGGCCTGTGCCACCACACCTGGCTTAGTGAATTAATTTCTATTTAACATCCTAATTGATACAGACAATGGCTGTGCGTCACTATTAATATCCAATTCTAATTAAGTGGATTGTTTTGACAATTAGTGTGTTTGTGAAATACAGGAAATACATAAATTCTCAATTGTTTCAAATGACCAAAACCCGCATTAGAGGAAGGAAGGAAAAGATGTGTAACCTTGAGTAGTTGTTGAAAATTGAGCTACAGGCATCAGTCTTATGTGGAAAACTAATTCAACAGGGTGTGATGTCCAAAATATGGAAGACTTCTTAATGTAAACTAAATTGGGTTATCTTTTAAGCAAAAATAGCAAAAAGTCAAATTAAAATCACTAAAGCATTATTAAAATCTCACTGTAAAATAGCATAATTTCCATATCATAATTTTTATTGCTGTTACATTTATCAACATTGAAACACTTTAATTTTATCCAATATGTGAATATAGAGAATTTCAAAGGCAAAATAAATTCTCTTCAGTTTCACTGTGAGTGTCCTCAGAACTCCACAATAAGAAAAAATTTAGCTAGATTTGAAAGATAAAGATTTATTTTCCCTTATTTTAATTTTTAGTTTTTTTCTTTTTTTTGGTATTGGGGATCGAACTCACGTCACGCTTGCCAGGCAGGCGCTTACGCCACTGAGCTAAATCCCCGGCCCATCCCTTATTTTAATTTTTAACGATAAAACTTGTCAGTGATAAATGTTAGCTTTCATTTAATCTTCCATGGTAAAATAAGTAATTCTGATATTCATAAACATGCAAGCAAAAAACTTGGTTTTCAGTAATAAGTCACTGTTTCTAAGTAAGCACTTGCTTTAGAAAATGCATTTCTCCAGCCGAGGATTTAGCTCTGTGGCCTAAGTGCCTGCCTGGCTCGTGTGAGGTTTGGAGTTCGATCCCAAGTACCAAAAAAAAAAAGTACATTTCTCCAAACATATGCCCCCCAAACAAATTCAGTTCCCGTTTTGTCTCATGAGAAGCCAGACTGGGGAGTCTTCTGAGGTCAGCAGCCCGTTTTTATTCTTGGCAACTTCTGTTTTGAAAGGGGACACTTTGTCTTCAAAGTATGGGGTTGTCCTGTGCTGATGTATGGTAAAGAAGTCCTGAGGCTTGGAATCTTGCAAACCAGTAAGATTTCATGATAAAACTGCATGTTGATTTGACAAAGTCTATTAATAGTCATTGGATGAGGTTAAATTTGAGGCTTCTTTTTTTTTGTTGTTTTGCAGTGCTGGGGATGGAACCCAGGGCCTTTCAAATGCTAGGCAAGTAGTCTACCTCAAGCTACATCCCTGAGGCAATTTTTTGTTTGTTGAGACCAGGTTTCAGATGCACTACAGTTCACTCTGGGTTCAGGCTGCCCTTGAGCTCACTCTGTAGACCAGATGGCTTCAAATTTGTGGTGATCCTCCTGCCTCAGCCTCTCAAGTGTTGGGATTACAGGTATGCACTACTATTCCTGGCTTACTCTGAGGCAAAGTTTTTTTTTTTTAAAGCGCCATGTACTTCTAGTTTTGGTTCCCTGTCATGGGCCCTGAAGTTTCTATTTCTGCATACTGATATATATATATATATTTTTTTTTTGCATACTGATATTTTAACAAATGTTTAGTTTCTCATGATCTGAAAGATTTTATGCAATTCAGGCTGATTACTGTTTCTATCAGTTCAAATGCTGCTCCATTCAAAATTCATTTTTAAAGTCAAAATTCACTCTTTTACACATCTGGACTGAATTGGTCAGAATAAAGAGAGTCCTTTTTGTCCTCTAGGCTCTGAACAGCTTTCTTAGGAGAGTTGACTTATCCAGCATTAGGAAAAAGTATGCTTTTATATGACTTAGATTCTTTTTATAATTTGCTTGTGTAAACATTTTATATTTAATAAAATTTGACTTGAAATCTATTTGAATATAAAGTAGAAATATATTTGAATATAAAGTAGTTCATTTTAGTGGAATATCTGTCTCCTAAATAGGTTTCAAACAGCACAAGCCTGGAAAATATTTTTCACTGGTGTTGCTTTATTCTGTTTTAAAAATAGGGGCTGAAATGTTATCACAAACTTGGATGCTTAAACTGAACTTACTTGTTGTGTTTGACTAGGTTAAAATTCTGTATTTTATAAAATTCCTGGAAAGGAGTCCACAAAGTAGTTCTGCTTTCTTGCTCTTGAATGCAAAGGTCTGAGAGGTGGTGTATGACCTCATTAGCCTCTGGGTGTTGTCAAGCATAAGTCTCTCAAGTACGAAAAGCCTGGATGCAGTTACTGGGATGCAGCAGTTTGACTTACGAGGTGTTTTTGCCAATATTAGGAGACATACTTTGATTAAAGAATGGGGAGATAGAAACCATCATCAGTTTGGGCAGTTGGGTCCCAGTAATATCTAATTTGCTGTCAAGGGAAAAGATGATCTAAACTAATGTTCTTAAAAGTAATTCATGAATTTCTTTGTAAGAATATTTATAGAAAAGCTATTTTAGGAAAAATTGCTTTATCACCTGACACATACTACATGCATAGATGTTACTTAAAACTATTGAGTTACCTGGTAAATTCAAATATTCAATACTAGCTGTTATTCACATCAATATTTTAATATAAAAGGCTGATGTGTATTTAACTGTTTAAAGTGCTAGTTAAACTTGTTTGGATGAGTAAGAGGGAAAGGGAAGTAACATTCTCTGAGTGCTTACTATGCGTAACAAGCTCTAGTTGCATATCTTGCTTAATCTATTGATTCCATGAGACAGACTGCAATTCTTATTTTACAAATGAGGAAACTTAAGACTTAGGTTATATAATTCAACTGAAGATATATGTGGTAGCTAATAAATGGCAGGATTAGAATTTAAAACTGTGTACATCTGACTGCAAAGCCTATGTTCTGCAGAAAACTCCTCGTGTATTTAATAAAATGTTAACCTTCGCCCACAGTTGAGGCACTGTCCATGGGTTATGGGAGACATGTACCACAGTAGGGAAATGCGGGCAGGATTTGAATGAGATGCCTGAGATGCACACACAGTGTCTCACTTGTGCAGCTGAGGAAATTGTTTTGTGTTTCCCTCTTTAACAGCAAGGGTATAATGGGAGAATTTTTAGAAGTTGACTCAGTTATGAGATCTGAACTTCTCCAATTATTAGTTATCTTCAAGCCAGGCGAACTGTAACCATTTAGAAGCCTTTGCTGGATGTTTAGAAAAAGAAACAAGGGGAAGGCTAGTTAACATAGGCAGTGAAGTGCAGTGGCAGGACGAGCAGTTCATTTGAAGGTAGTTCAGGGAGAAGTAGTGAATATGTGGACTGGGGGCACATTGAGACAGGGTCTCTATGCAGTTCAGGCTGGCCTTAAACTCATCATGTAGTCCAGCCTGGCTTTGAACTTGCAGCAATCCTCCTGTCTCAGCCTCCTGAGTTTGGATTATAGGTGTGTGCCACCATGCCCAGCTAAGATTAGTGAATATTAAAATTAATGACACTAGTTTTAGTTGTTAGAATTTAAGGGGAAAAGGTGAGAGATTTTGCTACAAATACAATGATTGATTTTGAGAAGAAAGATCCAGTGATTGAACCTCATGCAAGATGGTGTGCTAAAATTCAGGTTGCCGTTTCCACTGCATTCAAGAAAACCAGAAAAATAAATACAACTTTTACAAAACTTTTTTCTCCTATTCATCTTTAACCTTAGGGATCCTCATATTTATGCAGTTGCTTAGTCCCGTGATGCACAGTATGGGAACCGTTAGCTAGTATGGTATGTGGCTGCCGAGCACTGGAAATGTGACTGGTTTGAATGAGATGTGCTATACCTGTAAAATACATCCTGGAGTGCAAAAGCAATAAAAAATGTAAACTTCTCTGTTGACTGCATATTGAAATAATATTTTAGATACAGTGGGTTAAATAAAATATTAAATGTAATCTCATCTGTTTTTATTTTTGACTTTTTTTTCCTTTTTTGGTATCAGAAATCGAACTCAGGGCCTCATGTTTGCCAGGCAGGTGCTGTGCCCCAGCTCTTGTTTTTGCTTTTTTAATGTGGCTACTAGAAAATTTAAAATTTAAAATTCTAAACATGTAGCTCACATGTTTAGAATCTGGACAGCACTGGTTTAGAGAAAAGGTAATATTCCTTAAAGCTTCCTTCTAGAGGGAAGTGCTTTAGAGTAGTAAATACCAGATGTCTGGGGGGGTGGTGGGATTCTCAGTGTCAGTAATTCAGTTCTTCCAGGAAGCCAGGGAGTTTTTTGTTCCCCTCAGGTGGTCTTTTTTTTTTTTTTTTTTTTTTTTTTTTTTTTTTTTTTTTTTTTTTTTTTTTGTCTTTTTGAGACAGGGTCTCGCAGTGCAGTTCAGGCTGGCGTTGAGCTCACTTTGTAGCCCAGGCTGGTCTTGAACTTTGCAATGATCCTCCTGCTTCAGCCTCTTGAGTGCTGGGATAACAGACAGGTGTGCGTCACCACTCCTGGCTTGGCTAATGTTTTATTAGAACATTTCCATTTATTCAGTACTTTGGGTACCTAGATGAATGTCTCTTATCAGATGCTCACTTGGTCAAACCATGTGTAAAGAATTTTAAGTCCCACTTTTTTTTTTTTTTGAGACAGGGTCTCCTCACTGTGTAGCACAGGCTGGGCTTGAATTTGTTATTTTCATGCCTCAGCTGAGATTATCGGTGTGTGCCACCACGAAGTCCCACTCTTTTAGCAACAGTTTTTGTCAAATTACCAAAGCAATGGCATAACTGGTGTGGTTAGTTTTGCTTGAAATCTATGAAAACTACCAAAAGGGAAATTATGTTTTTTTTTTTTTTTTTTTTTTTTTTGCGGCACCGGGGATTGAACTCACAACCTTGCACCTACCAGGGCAGATGTTTAAGCCACTGAGCCAAACTCCCGGCCCTGGTTTTTTTTTTTTTAATTTTTATTTTATTTTATTTTTTTTTTTTTTGAGGCAGGGTCGCACTATGTAGTTCAGGCCGGCCTTGCGCTTGTGTTGTAGCCCAAGCGGGCCTCGAACACACAACGCTCCTCCTACCTCAGCCTCCCAAGTGCTGGGATTAAAGGCGTGCGCCACCACGCCCGGCTGAAATTATGTGGTTTAAAAAATTGTATTTATCAAATCCAGAAATTTTTACACAAAAGAATGACTATTTAATAAACTGTGCTTTGGCTTATTGTTCTGCAGAGTTTACAAAAAATGATTATTTGACTGTTTTTGCTTTCCACAAAGCACCAGGCCTAAAAATGAACTCATACAAAGAAAATTAGACTCCACACTAATAAAGGTGGATTTAAAAAATTACCATAGATCCCAGATAAATATTTCATCGTTTCATAGTTTCCAAATTTGTCTTTCCATTATTCTTTAAATGTTCTATAGCTTTGGATCTTTGATGTTGGAATTGTTGTGATTATTTTTAAGTTAAAGTGTAGAGAACTCTTGGGGGGAGGCTTGAGAAATATTTCTGAATTCCTTGTATGCCAAAAGAAAGCTAACTTCTGTAAATATATGCTCTTCACATAACCACTCAGGCATGCATCTCAGGCACTCAAGTTAGCCTGTACAAAAGAATAATGTTCTCAAGGGGAAATTAGTGATATATCATCACTAAACTCTACTTTTGGCAACTTTAATATAGGTGTGCCTTGCTTTAAGAAAACCCAATAGCTGAGTTTAAATGCATAATAGAAAAATCTGGGCATTATATGTAAATCAGTTTTGATACATAGAAGTGTTTTTATTACATCAAAACAAAAACGCCAAGAAATTGAATACATTATTTTTGCTCTAGATCTAATGCTGGCATGCACCACTATGCCCAGCCTACTATTTTAATTTTGAGAAGGAATTTTCAGCAACTGATCTTATGCAAGGAGATGGTCTTGGGCTGCTGCATTCAAGACTACCAGAAAAAAATATATGTAAGTTTGAGAACAATCTCAAGTTTTCTCTCATTTACATCTCAGCCAGGGATTGGGAGGTGTTGTCTCACACTTCTGGACTGCTTATACCAACGTCCACTATGGTAGCCATTAGCCATATTCATTGTCTCCTTCCATTAGATTTTCATTCATTCTAAACTTCCCCAATTGGAATAGAATTAGGGTTAGTGTTTGGCTATTGAGTGTATTTTTTTCTACATTAAGCTAACTGGCACATATGGAGAGTTAACTATGATCATAGTAATATTTTCTTTATTACTGATTCAGATTTTATCTACCTGACTAGACATACATCCAAATAGCATGTTACCTGAGACATTTTATAACAACACTTACATATAAAAATACAATTAAGAACATCAATTTAAATGGCCATGTTACCTCAGCACTTATTGGCAAACAATGAAATGCATTCTGACACAGTGATTATAACTTTGATACACTAACGTAACTAAAGAAAATATATTAGTGCTTGGGGCAAGTTGACACAATAGGAAAAATATATTGGTGTTGAGGGCAGTGTCACAATCCAAGACATACTATTTATCACTGTACTCACACTGAACATGACTCTAGTAACTGCACCTGAGACTACATATGAGGGTGCTTGATAGATTTTCTTCTTCACAATAACATTTTATTTTAACCAAAATTCCAGTGACAATCAGAGAAATTAAAGGATCTGACACACTACCATGAGGATCAGTAATTTTAAGTCCAAGGTCTGCCTGAGGAGATTTTGTTTCTGGTTTGCTAAAGCTGTAGGAGACCATTAGCATTATGATGCCAGTTACACACAATATTGGTATCTAAAATGACATAGTCTCATACCCTAAGGGGCTCATCATCTGCCTCAATACAGGATGTGCTAGCCAGACTACAGGACAAGTCAGCTCCAAGTATTCCACACCTCAGTGCAGAAGCAATTTATCCACCCCTGGGTAAAGATTCTGGTAACCACTGGAATTAGGCAAATGGTATGGCAATCCAGCTTGGATGGCAAGTTAGTTTCCAAACCAAAAACGGGAAAAAACATCTCAGAATTTGAACCACAAAAACAAAACAAAACAAAACAAAAAAACCACAAAACACCTCAAGCCAGACATGCTGGCACATTTATAATCCCAGTACTCAGGAGGCTGAGGCAGGAGGATCTCTGAGTTTCAGGCCAGCCTGGTCTACATAGTAAGTTCAAGGCCAGCAGGAACTCCACAGTGAGATCTCCTCTCAACAAAAGACCCAGGTAAATTAAACTACCAGATGGCCAAAACAAATTCTTCAAAGATTTCCATAGCAGAAATAAATCTCAACTGTTACATTTTTATTCAAGTTGCAGTTTGGAGTTTAACTCTTGAAACAGGTTAAATGACATTACTTTCTTTACAGTCACCAGTCCAATTTCAGTACCTACATAGAGTTACATAGAAATTGTATATGCTAAGTAATGCCACTAACTTGGATCCCAGGAAAAGTATTTAACCTTTGTAAGTAATTTTCACTTTTTCTCAGGAATATAATTCAACTTTTTATTTTTTTGATACTGGGAATCGAACCAAAGCTTCACACTTGCCAGGCAGGCGTTGTGCCACTGAGCTACATGCCTGGCCAATCGACTTCCTTTAACACTGGTTAGGAATACTTCAGTTGCTTGGTTGTTTTTTCTGTTTCTTTCTTTGTTTTGAGACAGGGTCTTGCTATGTAGTTCAGGCTGGCCTTGAACTCACTATGTAGTTCAGATGGGCCTTAAACTTACAGTGATCCTCCTGCTTCAGCCTCCTGACTGCTGGGATTACAGGCATGCACCACCACGCCCAGCAGCTGTATATTTTGCGAAAACAAATCCACTGGCACTTGGGGAGGCTTAGAACATAAATTTATATTAGCACAGCTGAAATTTTACTTTGATAAAAAATTCACAGCTAGAAATTATTTGTATATATTAAAAAGTTAAAGAGATGTTAAATGTTTTGATCAATCTACAAAAAAGCATGTCACACAGATTTTTAATGTTCACAATTTACAATTTATCACATTTATAAATATATGGTTTATTTGCAAATCATAATTATTTGTTTTGTTTTTTCTTTTTGGTACCAGGAATCGAACTCATAACCTTGCACTTGCCAGGCAGGCACTTATGCTGCTGAGCTAAATCCCCAGCCCTGCAAATTATATTTAAAACATGTATTTCCAACACATTCTTATGTGTTTTAAGGGAAAAATACCACCTCATCTATAAAATACACTAAAAAACTTCAATGTGTAATTATACCAGTGCCACCAGATTAGAAAAGGAAAAGAAATATACCTCTGTGTTGGATATGTAGTTATTACTATAAATAATTATAACGTTTTATATGGTGATGAAATACATGCTCTTTTTCCACTTCTCAGTCATTGTCAGAACCATTTGGAGGTAGGAAAATCAGTGCATCACTGAAAGTATGTCCAAATGCTCTAAGACGGTACACCCCGTACATCATCACATGCATCTGATTAGGTGTCAGTCCATTAAAAGTAACAGCCATATCAGAACAGCATCCTTCTACTACCTGGTTGGGGTGATTGCTCATTGCCTCTTTAATAAAAAGCCCCACAGACTTGGTATTAAATACATCTTTTCCTTCAGCATCTTCTGCATTTTCTGCAAACACTCCAGCATATTTTAGGCAGATGGCTAGCTGCTTATCTTCAGATATCTTCCAAATCATTCCTCCTTGCTCAGGACACTTTTCAGGGTTGTTCAGAAGGCTGCTAAGTCTTTTCATTGATTCTATACTTAAGACAATTCCTCCCTCCACACTCACATATTCAAGGTCTCCAGATTTTATAGTGTGGCCTATATAGAAAGGTTGTGATGGGTCCTTTTTTAACAAAAAGTACTTTAGGTTTTCAATAATAGCAAATGTAGTGGGGCGTGCAAGGAAGAACCAGTTGTATTGGTCACTATACTTATCAAAGGCATATTTATAAGCTTTCCTCATCATTAGCCACATGTCATTTGTTTCCATATTAACTGACTCAAACACTTTAACATCTTCAGAACTGAAGAACTCTGCTTTGTCACAGTGTTTGGTCCAAGTCTCCTTCACTGCAGCCCAAAGACTCACATCTTTGGGTTTCACAAGGATGATGCAGTATACACGAAAGCTCCTACTAAGCTCCATGCGTTCATCCTCTGAAATTTTCAAGATCTCTTCTTTATTTGGAGCTTGAAGATGATGATGCTCATGGTGGTGCATTCTATTTCCATGACCAATCTTAATGTGTCCTAGCATAGCGATCAAAGCATAGAAAATGCTTCCAAGCATCACACCCTTCAAAAATGAACTGCTTTCAGAAAGCATTTCTCCTATAAAGAAAACAAAGACACTTAAAATAGTATAACAATTTGATTTGGTATTCCTTATATACAGTTTTCTCATAAATGTTAAAAAAATTCCCAAGCTTGAAATCTAGTTGCACATAGTACCAAACACACTCAGAAGACAGGAGACAGGGTCTCACTATGTAGTTCAGGTTGGCCTTGAACTTGTGGCAATCTTCCTGCCTCAGCCTCCCAAGTGCTGGGATTACAGGTATATGCCACGCCTGGCCAAGAATCTCTTACCTTCCAATAGATACTGTCCAGTATAAACTGCAACACTGCAGAAGCTCCTGTGTAGTAAAATTTGCTGTGGAGAGGCTCTTTTTGCATTTCATCTATAAGGATTTAATTATTCAAGCACTAAATCAAAGCACTAGCCCTTGAAACCAATATTAGGGGTTGTCCTCCATCATTCTGTTTAAAATGTTTTGTATCACAAGTTTGCACTATGTTATTTAAATACCTCTAAAAACAAATGCACTTTAATTTAAAAAAATGTTTTTTGGATTTTTTTGAGACAGGGTTTTGCTATATAGTTCAGGCTGGCCTTGAAGTCACTTTGTAGCCCAGGCTGGCCTCGAACTTGAAGTGATCCTCCTGCCTCAGCCTCCTGAGTGTTGGGATTACAGGTGTGATTCACCATGCCTGGCAACAAATACACTTTGATAACAAGGATTTAAATTGAACAGATAAAACCACCTATTGGCAAACTGCTAATGGTATCTGTATTGACATTTCTCTTTTTTTTTTTTTTTTTTTTTTTGCGGCACCGGGGATTGAACTCACAACCTCGCGCCTGCCAGGGCAGGCACTTAAGGAACTGAGCCAAACTCCCGGCCCTGGTTTTTTGAGGCAGGGTCGCACTATGTAGCTCAGGCCGGCCTTGCACTCGTGTTGTAGCCCAAGCCGGCCTCGAACTCACAACGCTCCGCCTACCTCAGTCTCCCGAGTGCTGGGATTAAAGGCGTGCGCCACCACGCCCAGCTGACATTTCTCTTTTTAACCTATTGCTTTATTTAACTGACTACTAATGTGTTTTGAGTATATCTAAATCAAGTTTCTTGAAATTAATGTTATATATGTCAATATTTACACTTGTTCCTAAGATTAAGTAGTTTCTAATACAGTACCCCAACTATTGATATAATGAAAGACCATAATAAAAGATGAAAAATGAGTTGATACAGGCATATTTGGGGACCATTAATGACCATTTTTATTTCCTCAAATGGCATTTTCTTCTTTGAGGAAATAAAAGGGAAAAGTCTACATCTTTTTTTTTTTTTTTTTTTTTTTGAGGCAAGTTCTCTCTGTGTAGTTCAGGGTACCCTTGAACTCACTTTATATAGCCCAGGCTGGCCTCGAATTCACAACAATCCTCTTGCCTCAGTCTCCCATGCTGGGATTACAGGTGTGCACCACCACATCTGGCCAAGTCTACACTTTTATTTCAATTAAAATTTAAAAGAAAAGCTTACATTAAATACAACTGCTCACAGTCAGCAGTATATTCAGTGGCACAGCTTCTGCCTGGCAAGCGCAAGGTCCTGAGTTTGATTCCCGGTACCCTGCCCCCTCCAAAAAAATACAACTGTTCAAAAATTTATGCTACACATTTTTGTAGGAAAGGCTGAAATTTTCCTATCTCTCCATCTCCACACCAAAAAAATGTTCTACTGAGCTAAATCTTCTCTTTGTTAAAGTTGAAAGAGGCCTTAGGAACTACTGTACTTTCTCTCATTTTACAGTTAGGGAAATGGAGGGCCACAGAGGTTAAGGAACTGACTTCAAGTCACACACAGAGCCAGTCAGTGATAGAAGTGGATTAGAAACTAGAGGCGTTTAATCGTTTTCCCACTACAGAATAATAATCTACACAGTGCTTATACTATATTGAAAGTTTAGTAAATGAGTTGCTCAATAACCTTGTTTTCTATAAATAAAAATGTGGGATCTATTGACCAGTTGTCATTTTGCATCCAATCGCCATATGGCTACAAGAAGAGGAAATGGACTTGGACTTCTACCAGTACAAGGTGTGGCATAGACAGATGTAATTCCTGAGTTGGGGGTCGGGAAAGAGGCAGGATGCTGGTTTTCTATAGTCTTAAGAGGGAAAAGAGAAGGGATATAAAACAAGCTCGCTTTAATAACAGAATTGTCAAGTACAGTCCAAAGTTAACTTATACAAGATTCTGGGATTTCATATCGCACAATATTCATCTCTGGCCAATATATAATCCACACGTCTCTTCACTTGACTATGGCATACGTATGCTTGGGATTCTTTCTGGTGAGGATACTTCTCTTGGCTGCAAAAGTATTGATCAAAATTCAAAAAGTCAGCTGAAAATGCAGCTCAGTGCATAGCGCTTGG
>RJWM01040948.1:0-15164 GCA_004363535.1 Dasyprocta punctata
GAGCCACACCCTCAGGTCTTTTTGAGACAAGAGTCTTGCTAAGTTGTCCAGGCTATCCTCAAACTTGCCAGCCTCCTGTCTCAGCCTCCTGTACAACTGAGATTAGCAGGTGTTTACACCATACCCAGCTATAATTTAATTTTATAATTTAATTTTTGAAAGCACATATTTGGTACATTATCATAGTGTCACTACACTAACAATATTTTTTTGACTGGTAGTTAAAGCTTAGAGCAGGAAACAAAGTAAAAAAAGCTTAGAGTAGAAATAAGAAACCTCATCGTGTAACTCAGCCTCTGAGCTTCAGCTGCTGCATGTGCCACAGAACGACACTGCGCTCAACCATCTGCCCTGCCTTATGGATGAGTCAGGAATTAGAAAAGATAACAAAATGAAGAGACTTTAAAAAGTACAAAGTGTTGCGTGTCTTCTCCGTGTCAGGAAGGGTGAGGCTGACAGATCATCCTAGTAGTTAGTTAGGCGCTGTCCAGGTTTTAGTACTGACAGTGTCACCCCAGAAAATATCGGTATTGGGCAAATGGGGAGAGGCTGGTCACCACAGTGCTAGGTGCCAGAGAGACGACAGGATTTAGCCAGGCATGGTGGTGCATGCCTGTCGCCCCGGCACTCGGGTGTGGTGGTGCATGCCTGTAGCCCCAGCACTCAGGTGTGGTGGTGCATGCCTGTAGGCCCAGCACTTGGGAGGCTGAGGCAGGAGCATTGCTAGCTTGGGCTATGTACTGTGACTGTCTCAAAAAAAAAAAAAAAAAAAAAAAAGAGAAAAAACTAACACACAAAAAACAACCACAGCAGGACTTGATCACAGTAAAGAAACAGGAAAAATCTCTCTCTTGACACTATAGTAGTGACACTCAGAAGCATCATCCCTTCCTTCATGGGGCTTATGTTCAAAAGAAAGTAAATACACATGAAGTGATTATACACCAGGAGAAAGACTATACACAGATTAACGAGAAGATGGGGAGCTATGCCGGCTACAGCAGTGAGGGAAGCCCCTCTAAAAAGTGACACTGCCACTGAGAACTGCAGGACTAAAGGGAATCAGACATCTGGGGAGCTGGTGACAACCATGATAGGCAGACACTGGGAGCACATGGGCTCCAAGGTACTCCTGCTTTTCTAAAGATGCCTGATGTAGTTCTTGTCCTTCTGTTCGGATTTCTGAAACGTTCTCTAACTTCAATGATTTAAAAGATCTCTTAACTGAGTACTATATCAATAAACTTTTTTGTTTTATTTTGTTTTTGAGACAGGATCTCACTGTGTAGTTCAGACTGACCCTGAACTCACTCTGTAGCCCAGGCTGGCCTTATACTTGTGGAGATTCTCTTGCCTCAGCTTCCCAAGTGCTGGGATTACAGGTGTGAGCTACAACCCTTGTTCTATCAACAAGCTTCTACAATGCCTTTGTGAATTAATCACAATCCCACTTTCTGTATTATTCCTTAACTCATACCTTGGGTGCTGCCCACGTATCAGGCATGACAAGTGCTGTCAAGCTAAAGCAGAAAGAATACATGGCACCAGCCCTGGTGGAGCTCACAGGCTTCCAGCCAAGCGTTACAGGGCCAACAGCAAATCACATGTTGTTAACCAGGAAGACAGCTTCCTAGGAGGTGCTATGGGATCATGCAGACGGGTGACTGATGCATGCTGGGAAGGAAATTAAATAATAAATTACTTTCCCAGATACTATATCATTTGATCCAAAATAAAATTCTTTTAAGACAGGTAGGTTAGAAAGACTGTGTATCACAGATAATTGAAGTTTAGATAGGTTAACTATGCTGCTTAGTTTCACATAACAAGCAAGTGGTCAATGTCTGAACCTAATAACCAATCCAGTATATTTATCATGCTGCCTCCACATTAAGAGACAAAAGGGCACCACCTAGGTTATCTTACACAGAAGAATGAGGAAACCAAAAATACTAGGCACTTGTCATGGGGGTAGTAACAGGGTCTTTAGACTCCTGTCTCCGGGTCCCCAAGTCAGGGACATTCTACATACCATTTCTTGTATCTACAGAGGTTCTCAATCTGGAGTGCATGTAATCCTGGATGTAGGCAAAATGTGGGTGTGTTCTGTGGAGAAAGCCCAGAGCTCTCATCTGGTGCTCAGATGGAAAGGACAACTGGTCTGTAACACTTCCTCATTCTCGTCCCAACAGAGAACCAACAGTGCTAACTTCCAGCATCTGGAAGGGATGGTGATCATTCAAAAGAAAAGTTCTTGGGATCTCACATTCCTAAAAGCTAGGAAGGAGCTCTCAGGCCATAAAGGAAAATGTATTGAGAAAGAAATATTATGAGTAAAAATAAGAACTTGAGCTGAGTGTGGTGGTGCACACCTGTAATCCCAGCACTCAGAAGGCAGAGGGATCGCAAGTTCGAGCCCAGTCTGGGCTATCTAGCAAGTTTGAGGCCAGCCTGGACTACACTGGGAGGCCCTGTCTCAAAAAAAAAATTTTTTTTTTTGTACCAGCGATCAACTCATGAACCCAGCTTGCAAGGCAAGCGCTTATACCACTGAGCTAAATCCGTGGCCTCAAAAAATTTTTTAGCCAGGTGTGGTGGTACATGTCTGTAATCCTAGCACTCGGGAGGCTGAGGAAGGGGGATTACCATGAGTTTGAGGCCAGCCAGTGCTACACAGTGCATTCAAGGTCATCCTGAACTACAGAGAGACCTTGTCTCAAAAAAAAAAAAACCAAAAAAACAAACAAAAAAAAAAACTTTTAAAAAAGGGCTGGAGATTTAGCTGAGTGGCTCAAGTGCTTGTCTGGTAAGTGCGAGGTCATGAGTTCAATCCCCAGTTTAAAAAATCCTTTCAGTGGGACACTTAACCCATTACGTGTGAGAGTCTGGGTTCAATCTCCAGCACTGCAAAAAACAAAAACTAGAGGGACCTTTAAGTGGTACAGGCTATGATACTGTGCAGGATGGATGTTCAATTTGGTCAGAAGATTTTTAGCATTGAACACTAGACCAGAAATGTACTTTCACTTTCTGGGGCATGGGAGTTTCACCTATAAAAGAAGAGACACATCATCACCGCATACCACAGGGCACCCTTGCTATCTGAGATTGCAGATTGTGCAATTGTTTTAAGTGACATTTCCAAAGTCTCCGTAAGACTCACACTCTGATCTGACGAATAGGTCCATATTTCCCAAATATATCATACATTTCTTCAGCTGTGATTTTGTATGGCAAGTTTCTGATATATAAAATTCGATTAACTTCAGGTGGAAGTCGAATCTAAAATGAGAAATATGTATAGTCATAACAATGAAGGCAAAAGTGCTACAATTTAAGAAAAAATTCAATGATACATGATGATAGAAAGTCAAAAATGAGAAGTAGAGCCCGGTGCTCCTCAGAATGTGCTGCTCTTCAGAAAGTGAGACAGCACTGGGTCTGGGGAGACTGTTAGTAGGAACTAAAAGGAGACACAGCACAGTGCTTCAAAATCCAGGCTTTTGGTCACCCTGGCTTAACAAGGGTTTCACCTAAAAACTTGATTCCTCAGGCATCTAGGAAAAAAGGAAAATGTTCTTATTCGCTAGACAGTAAAACTTGCACTGTTGACCCTTCTGTGTTTCTCAGGAACTTCCTGCATCGATGGCCTCTTCTCTTGTATTCACAGGCTTTTCCTCCCACTGGCTTCTCATTCCTCACCTAAGCAGGTGCTCATGTCCCGCCCATCCTTACAAAAATACACGCATTTGGATTCCTCTTTATTCATTCAACACATATTCACTAAGTGCCCTTTCTGTTTTCGTTTTTCCACAGAAAATGATTTTTTTTTCTTTCTTTCTTTTTTTTTTTTTTGTGGCACTGGGGATCAAATTCACAACCTTGAGCCTGCCAGACAGGCACTTAAGCCATTGAGCCAAACTCCCAGCCCTGGTTTTTTGAGGCAGGGTCGCACTATGTAGCTCAGGCCAGCCTTGCGCTTGTGTTGTAGCCCAAGCCGGCCTTGAACTCACAACGCTCCAGCTACCTCAGCCTCCCGAGTGCTGGGATTAAAGGCGTGTGCCACCACGCCCGGCTAAGAAAATGATTTTGATTGGTACATTTTAGGTATATATAACGATCATATTCATCATAGAGAATTTGTACCTGTATATAATTTGACTTTTTTCTCCATTTTCCTACCCTCCCTTCAACTCTTCTTCCCCTTATTTACAAAAGCTTTGTTTTCATTCTTCCCTTTTCTCTTTTTTTTTTTTTAACTTTTCCTTCCTTTCCCCCTCTAAAAAGTTATGTAACTCCCTTTTTTTTTTTTTTTTGGTCTTTTTGAGACAGGGTTTCACTATGTAGTTCAGCCTCACCTTGAGCTCACTATGTAGTCCAGGCTGGCCTCAAACTCACAGTGATCCTCCTGCCTCAGCCTCCTGAATGATGGGATTACAGGTGTAAGCCACTACACCCAGCTCACTAAGTACCCTTTCTGTTTACACCAGATTAGATATTCCAAATACACAGTGAAAGCCAGGCACAGTTGCTCACACCTGTAATCCCAGCTGCTCTGGAGGGACAGGCGAGAGGATTCCAAGTTCACTGTTAACCTGGGCAATTTGGTGAGACCCTGTCTCAAAATTAAAACTAAAAAGGGCTCAGCAGGACACCAGCCCTGAGTTGGATCTTTGGTACTAGGGGAAAAAATGTGAGGGACAGAAAATACACAGTGAAAGAAAAGGTAAAAAGAGAAGGCTTCTGCTTTCTCTCAATATAACAGCTTTCTCCATTATCCTGCCTTGCTTTTCTTTTCTTCCTTCAGGCAAGCATAAGAAAAAGAAATCTGTACCCCCTGAATCATATTCTTTACTTCACTGACACCCAACTAAGCTTTCACCTCAGCACGCTGCTAGAAGTGCTGTTACTTGTTAAAACCTTTCACTTTAACGTTTGACTCTCAAACTCTCTCTGGGCTTCTGACTCTTTTTTTTTTTTTTTTTTTTTTGAGACAGGGTCTCACTATGTAGTCCAGGCTGGCCTTAAACTCTGTATGGGTCCTAGTCTGTCCTTGGACTCACAACCCTCCTGCCTCAGCCTCCCAAAAGCTGGTATTACAAGCGTCCACCACCATGCTTGGCTCAACTATTCTCTCCTAACTTTGACTATCTCTTCTTAGGTCTTCTTTGATATTAAACTATGTTGCTCCACAAGACTTTTACCATTACTTTTTTTTTTTTTCTTTTTTTTGAGATCGATTCTCCTGTCTCAGCTTCCCAAGTCCTGGCATTACAGGCCATTACTTCTTTCTTGATCTGTTATATACCCTGCTTGACTCTTCACACTTTTTAATCTAAGTTGATTTTTCTCAAACATGTATCTCTCATCCAAATCTCACTCTGTGCTCCCTGTTAATATACACAACTACATATTAGACCTAAGTCTGCTCAGCAACTATTAAACTGATAATCACTTTTGACATTAAATTAAGCATTATATTAATGGCAGAATAAGATGCTTATTCTCTTTCCCCAAACTGGCAGTGGTGACAAATTAAGTTTTAGTTCAAGATTCAAGGTTAAGTTTAAATAGACAACGCCACCAGACTGTCATGACATACTTCTCACACCTTGCCACCATCACTCCCTCTACGTCTGAATTTGGTTGCACACTCTTCTTTGCCCACCCCAAGAGATCACTCTGGCTCTTGGTGCTTGGAGAAAATAGGACCAAGAGGTAAGTTCTTTATATTCCTATTACTGTGCTGAACTTATCAAAACTATGTTCATCTGTATTCACTTACTTTCCCTGTTATTATCCCAATCCATCTACTCAGAACCTTTACTCCTGTATTTGACCTTTCTTCTGTATCATGTTTCTCCCATCCTTCTTGAGTGTTCTCACTGGTATACAAGTAACTTTATGTCTAGGTCCGTTTTAAAAAACCCAACTCTCACCCAATTTCTCTCCTCTCCATTTATATGAAAACTCACACAAAGAGCTCTCTGCTGTCTTCATTTTTTCAACCTCTGTTTTTTCATCCTACTGCAACCAAGTTTTCATCCACTGAAATGACTTTTGTCACCAAAAATTATCTCAAAACACCCCAGTGGTCAATTACCTGCCTTCATCTTAGTACACTTCTAAGAGTCTTACAGTTGCCTACTCTTCCTTGAAATTTTATTTTTATTTTTATTTACTTATTTATTTTGGTACCGGGGATCGAACTCACAACCTCGCGCGCGCTTATGCCGCTGAGTTAAATCCCTGGCCCTATTTTTTGAGACAGGGTCTCACTATGCAGTTCAGGCTGGCCTTGAACTCACTTTGTAGCCCAGGCCAGTCTCGAACTCACAACGATCCTTCTGCCTCAGCCTCCTGAGTGCTGGGATTAAAGGCGAAATTTTATTTTTAAAAGGTTTCCATGACATTCTACTCTCCAAAACCAGACTGTAGGCGGGACTTGCCTTATTCACTGCTACATCCCCATCCCTAAGACTAGGGTCTGAACAGAGGAGGTGAGTAAATGTCACTGTTGGATCACTTCGTATCCCCAGTGTACACGGCAGGGGCTCAAAAACGTTGCTGGATTAATATACGATCCCAGCAGATCCCAGTCTCTCGGTACCAGTGAGCCATTTACTTACCGAGGATTCATCTGTGCTGCCGACTTTGAGGTCAAGAGTCTAACGCCAGCTCCCACGCGCCGGTCAAACGACAGAGGCCGCGAGCCGCACTGTCACCGACACGCGGAGGCCGAGGGGGACTCGAGGCGCATCCCCGAGGATGGGGATAGGACAGAAGCCCCTCTGACGGGACGGAAATCAGGGCTTCCGCGGCTCGGGGCCCACCCCCTCCTCGCCAAAGGCCCGGTACTCACGTTCGCCCGCTTGGCCGCTTGCATCGCCATCTTGGCGGACTGATGAGTTCACCGCAGCAAACACTGGAACTCGCCGGGACACCTCCGGAGCGCGCCCACCTTGGAGCGCAAACCCGCGTCAGACGCGGCGAACAGCGGGGCCCTGCCGGAAGCGGTTACAGCACCGCCGGACCGCCGCCGTCTCAGGGAGGGACGTGCTGACGCGAAGCCCGCCTCGAAGATTCCCAGGGCCAAACTAATAGCTGGAGATCGATGGTAGGTCGGAAGGTGAAAAGGGGAGCACCCAAGGCACTTCCGGCTGCTGGACCGGAAAGGGCGTGACGCAGTTTCAGAGCAGGGCGTGGTCCGGCCTGGGCGGCCCTGAGCCGAGGGAGCGGGCGGAGTGTGAGGAAGAAGGGAGGACTTGGGCGGGCCCGGTGAGCAGCGGGAGCGACGCGAGGGTGGGCTTGGCCCTGAAGCTGAGCCTGACGCACAGCCGAGGCCCCCGGGGTCACGTGGCGTGTGTCCCACAGCTGATCTGCCTGATTCCCGCCGCCCCCGGGCTGCGCCAGTCGCGCTGTGCCGCCCACGGAGAGCGCTCCGCCCAGCCGGGCCTCTTGTTTATTTCCATCCAAGAACTAACCGGCCCGACCCTGCTTAACTTCCGAGATCAGACCGGAAAGGACGTTCAGGGTGGATGGCTATGGACATTATTTCCCTAGAGCAGTTGACACCAGTCTGGAGCAGAGTCCTCTCCGTGTGAGCGCTGGGTGGCCCTGTCGGGTACCACCCCTCCTCCTTTACCCGGGCAGCTCTATCTAGGACGGATTTTGTCCACCCTCCTGTTAGTCTGCGCCCACAGCCGCTTGGGCTTCTGTCCCCAGGTGGACGCTGTCCAGCACGGGCAGCAGGTGTCAGGGCCCTCCTTGGAGAAGTGCGGCAGAAGCTTTCACCAGCATTTGCTCGTACTGAGATAAGGAAAAGCAGACCATCACCCAGAACTGTGAGAGGCCCAACCCCGTCACTCCCAGGCTGCCGAGGCTTTCCGCTGTCCGCTACGCTGCACAGGCCAGAAAGCGCTCGTTTCCGCTTCCCAGCACGCAGTGCAGGCCCCCACACGTGTAACCTCTGTCCTGTACCAGGGAGACTGGAGGCCGGGATACAACACTGCAGTCGCTGACAGCCTCGGCACCATTTTTCAATAAGAGTTTCACGGAGAAGGCAAACACAGGCAGGACTCAGTGTGAGAGCAAAAGGAGTGCGGGAGTCTCGCTTCTTCCCAAGAGGTAAGAAACCCGTCCAGCTTGAATGCCACACGGAAGATCCTAGGAACATATAATCTGTGGAAGGTAGGAGCATGTAAAGCAAAGTCTGGAATTAGAAGACTTTCTAATGTGGCCAATGCTTTGGTCATTCTACTAGAATATATATATATTCATATATATTCATATAGAGAGACAGAGACAGAGATCGAGATCTTCTTTGGCATGTGCCTGTAGACGGAGAGAAGCTGTAGTCTTTCCAAAATGCCAAGGAGTCTGTTGAGCAGTAGTTCTCTGAAACTTGATTACCTGTTTATCCACAAGGTGGCAGTTTTCTCCGTGGGCTCCCTAACCTGTAACCCAGCTTCCTTTCTGGGCATCATGTAAATAAAACACACTTTTCTGGGGAATAGTTAAATTTTCTTTCCAATTAAGTCTCACCTTTTTGTCCCTGGATCTCAGCAGCCTGGTGATGAGGCTTCCTCGTTTAAAAAGTAGTTTTGAACGCTGGGACCCACTGACATCAGCTCCACCTGTCAGACCTTAGAGAACCCAGGGACCATCAAGAGCCAGGCATTGACATTCCTCTCCCAGTAGGATCCACCTATGCAGTGTAGAATTAGGTTCACTCCAGCGCCTTCCAGACAAAACACAGGAGACTGTGATGCTAGCCAACAGAAAGCTTGGTGCAAAATAAAAGACCATGGTGTATTTGTGGACATATGGGTACAAATAAATATAAGTGATAAATCTATAGTTTGGAATTAGAATCACTGGTTATAGAACCATTATTGGAAATGGAGTTTAGGCAGTGAAATGCTTATCATAGCATGTATAATACAGTTCATCTTCTATACTCCTTAGTCATGGCAGCAGGGTAGCTGGGGAACACCATGAACTGGTGCTGGTTCTCACCCCCAAAATAAGGGCAGTCCCACTGGCACCCAGGCACAAGTAAGAAGAGAACAGAGGATGTCTATCCCACGCTGCAAGGCCCATTGTTCACTTCTGAGTGAGGAGGTGTCTGCACTGGGTTACAGGATCATAGGCTTGCTGCACTCAAGAGGCTGAGACAGGAGGATTGCCAGGAGTTCAAGGCCAGCTGGGACTACACAGTAAGATCCCCTCAAAAAACAAAAATCATAAGCTTGCTAACTTTGTTTCAACCTCTTCTTTTCTTTTTTTGTCACCTCTTCTTTTCTAACTATATGAAAAATGGAAAGGGATGAGCCCAAAATATCCAGATTTGACTCTGGAATACAGAGGGATGCACATCTACTCATTGATTTAGGGAGCTGCCTCCCCAACTCTACTGTGACCCTCTCCAGAGTGGTCTCACAGAGCAGCTGGTTGGGAAGAAGAGGCCCTAGATAATCCCAGGCCCACACTGTCTGGTGAGCCAGTGTTTTAAGCATATATGAATCATCAGTGGCAGGAATGCAGGTAGGCAAGCACTGGAATACTAGGATTTGGCCAAGGGCAGCTGAAGTGTTTTTAGTAGAGCCAGGACTGGTCTGGGGCACTGGTGCCCCTGAGGCTGGTAAGGGTTTTATTTAGTTCTCTCTTAAATTCCCGCTGAGATGCAGAAGTGGTTGTTTACCTTTGGTGAATTTTAGTGTTGCTTCAGAAAAATCCTCTTGTTTGTAATGGAATCCAGCAGCTGCCCCAAGATTTTCTGCCTTCTGAAGTTTGTGCTGGGAGCCAGCTGTGAGGAGAGGACTAGTGCCAGCCCTCCAGGCCAGCTGGGTGTCAGCTGTGCCCATGCTACTAGAGCCTGCATGGGTTAGCACAGACACTCCAGCCTGAACATGTGGGACAGAAAGTACAGGAACCGTGCTCTCCACTTTCCAGCTGCAGCAGGGTCCCACAAAGGCTTATTCTACCATGGCCACCTGACCCGTGGGCCACATGCCAAATCTCTTGATTTCTGCAGGGAGCATGTTAATAATTTTTTTGTCTTGTATGCGTCTAGTCAGAGTGGAGAATGACCTTTAGAAACAGGGTTTCTGGCCGGGCGTTGTGGCGCACGCCTTTAATCCCAGCACTCGGGAGGCTGAGGTAGGCGGAGCGTTGTGGGTTCGAGGCCAGCTTGGGCTACAACGCGAGCACAAGGCCGGCCTGAGCTACATAGTGCGACCCTGCCTCAAAAAAACCTGGGCCGGGAGTTTGGCTCAGTGCCTTAAGCGCCTGCCCTGGCAGGCGCGAGGTTGTGAGTTCAATCCCTGGTGCTGCAAAAAAAAAAAAAGAAACAGGGTTTCTAAAGCCACATCTATGTATACCCTCTGTGTATCTATGAAATAACACACACACAAGAAATAACACCAAAATGCACATTTCCAACTCCCATGTATGAATAAATAAAAACAACCACCATTCCTACTGTCACCACCTGAAGCCAGTCCTCTTCAGTCTGAAACTGGTCTCACTGATCTAGGCACCAAATGGAAGCACCAGGCTCCTTTTCCCCAAATGGAGCTTTCTTTTCTTTTCTTTTCTTTTCTTTTCTTTTCTTTTCTTTTCTTTTCTTTTCTGGTCTTTTCTTGTCTTGTCTTTTCCTTTTCTTTTCTTTTCGTTTCTCTTTTCTTTTTCTTTTTTCTTTTGAAAAGAATAAGACCAAACAAAACAAAACAGAATAGAGTCAATCAAAACAAAACAGTGAATGTGGATACAGGACTTCAAAACAAGACAGTAGGAAATCAACAATGGCTGCCATAATGCCTCTTGTTATCTTCAAAGTAGGTGCCTAAGCCGGGCGTGGTGGCGCACGCCTTTAATCCCAGCACTCGGGAGGCTGAGGTGGGAGGAGCGTTGTGAGTTTGAGGCCGGCTTAGGCTACAACACAAGCACAAGGCCAGCCTGAGCTACACAGTGCGACCCTGCCTCAAAAAACCAGGGCTGGGAGTTTGGCTCAATGACTTAAGCCCCTGTCTAACAGGTGCGAGGTTGTGAGTTCAAACCCCAGTGCTGCACAAAAAAAAAAAAAAGTAGGTCCCTATACCATCAGATATAATAAAATCAAACAAAACAAAACAACAAAATCAATCAAAACAAAACCATGAAAGCAATATACAGCTTCTAAACAAGATAATGGAAAATCAACAATGACTCCCGTAATATAGTTTGTTATCTTTGAAATAGCTGCCCATACCATCTGATATAATAAAATCAAATAAAACAAGACAAAACAAAGCCAAACGAAACAAAACAATGAAAACCATACATGGCTTCAAAACAAGATAATGGGAAATAAACAATGACTCTCAGCCTCCCTTTTCAGACACCTCCCTCCCTTCCACTTCACAATATCCATTGTGCATTTTGGATCCCACTAACTCCCTCAGTCTCTTATATTAGGGAGACACCACAATGTTCACCCATATGACTCTGAACCATTTCACCCATGAGTATGATCTCAGGTTGCATCCATTTATCTACAAGAGCCTCGAGGATATCTTTATAGCTGAGTAGGTTTCCATTGTATAAAAATGCCTTGTCTTTCTTATCCATTCTGCGGTTGATGGGCAAGCTACCCCTGCCTTTCCTTATTCCCTGTCACATGGAGCACTGTTTTCTCTCCTTTGACTTTCAGTCTATGAATTTTCTTTTAAGTCAAATGTGTTTCTTTTCTTTTATTTTTGTATTGGGGATCGAACTCATAATCTTGTGCCTGCCAGGCAGGTGCTTAAGCCACTGAGCTAAATCCCTGGCCCCATTTTTTGAGACAGGTTTTCCCTATGTAGTTCAGGCTGGCCTTGAGCTCACTTTGTAGCCCAGGCTGGTCTCCAACTCACAACGATCCTCTGACCTCAGCCTCCTGAGTGCTGGGATTAAAGGCGTTCACCACCACACCTGACTCAAATATGCTTTTTGTATAAAGCATATTGATAGATCCTGTCTCCAAATCCACTCTGCCTGTTTCTTTTTATTGGTGAATTGAGGCCATTTACATTAATGGTTAAGGCCAACATGCACTGCCTCTTCACTGCCGTGCTATTTTCCTGCTGTTGGCTGCCTACTTTTCCCCTCCATTCAATTGTCTGCCCTGCTTGGCAATCCCCCTCTGCCACTATTTCTGGAGCTGTGGTCTCTTTTATCTCTCTCTAGAATGTCCTTCAGTATTCTTTGTAGAGTTGATTTGGTGATCATGAAATCCTTCAGTTGTTCTTTTTTTTTTTTTTTTTTTTTTGCGGCACCGGGATTGAACTCACAACCTCACGCCTGCCAGGGCAGGCGCTTAAGGCACTGAGCCTAACTCCCGGCCCTGGATTTTTTGAGGCAGGGTTGCACTATGTAGCTCAGGCCGGCCTTGCACTCGCGTTGTAGCCCTAGCTGGCCTCGAACTCACAACGCTCCGCCTACCTCAGCCTCCCGAGTGCTGGGATTAAAGGTGTGCGCCACCACGCCCGGCCTTTCAGTTGTTCTTTGTCATAGAAGTATCTTGTTTCTCCATCAATTTTGAAAGATAGTTTTGCAGGGTACATTAATCTAGGTTGGAAGTTGTTTTCTTTCAGGACTTGGAACAGTTCACTTCAAGCTCTTTGGTGTTTTTTGTTTTGTTTTGTTTTGTTTTTGGTGGCACTGGGGATCAGACTCACAACCTTGCACCTGCCAGACAGGCACTTAAGTCACTGAGCCAAACTCCTGGCCCTGGTTTTTTGAGGCAGGGTCGCACTGTGTAGCTCAGGCCGGCCTTGCGCTGGCCTTGTAACCCAAGCTGGCCTCAAACTCACAATGCTCCTCCTGCCTCAGCCTCCCGAGTGCTGGGATTAAAGGTGTGTGCCACCATGCCTGGCACTTCAAGCTCTTCTTGACTTGATGGTTTATGTTGAGAAGTCTGTTGTGATTCTGATGTTTTTCCTTTATAGGTGATCTGTTTCTTTTCTCTAACAGTTTTTAATATTCTGTTCTTGTGTTGAATGTCTGGGATTTTGATTATTATATGTCTGGGTGTAGATTTATTTTGGTTATAGCTAGCTGGAGTTCTATATGCCTCACTTATCTGGATGACAGGTCTTTTTCCCATGCTTGGGAAGTTTTCTGCTATTACTTCCGTAAATAGTCATTACTTCATTTGTGTTGACCCCTGTTTTTTCACTGATACCTATCTCACTTAAATTATTTTTCTTTGCACTGTCTTGCAGCCATTGAATTATTTCCTGACTTCCTGTTATTTTTAAGAGATCTTTTCTTTCACAGTCACAAGCTGCAAACCTGTCTTCAAGGTCTGAAACTTTATGTTCAATTTCTTTCAAGTGGTTTTGCCAGCTTTTGATGGAGTTTTTAATTTCCTGGATATCTCTTTGAATCTGTTTCATGTATTCTGTATTTTTCATATTGTTCATTCAAGGTTTTCCCTCATTTTCCTATGCTCCTCTGTTTTTTTATCCATGTCTTCTTTAGATACTCTCAGCAATTCTTTTATTATCTTTTTCATTTCTTCTTTTACCTGGTATAGCATTCCTGATCTAATTTCTTTTATAGTCTCATGAAGTTGTTTCTTTACTTCAGTTGCCATCACTTCAGAAACTTCAGGTATGTGACTTCCAATCTCTTCCATATTTATATCTCCTGGACTTCCTCTGCATGGGTTAGAGGTCAGAGACTGCCTTTTGCTTCTTTGTCTTGACATTTTCCTGGGTTCTTCTGGACAAGCAGGTTGTAGGGTCCCAGGCACTTCTCGTGTTGGCTGTCAGTCGACAGTGTAGGGGAATGGGTCAGGCACCTGGGTTTCTCCTATCCTGGGTTCCCAGGGTGGTGTGGGGCTGCAGGGCTGGCTTCTCCAGATTTGCACAGCTACTCTGAGGCTCCCCGGATGGTGGCAGGGGCACAGTAGCTTGGCTGGCTGGTTCTCCCCACCGGGACTGGCTGCTGGTCCTTGATGGCTGCTGGTGCCTTCACAGGGGCATCTATGTTTAGTTTGTTCTTCTGGTGTTTACAGTTCTGTGCTAATGTCTGTGTTGCATCCCAGAGATGTGTTGGTCGTTGTTTGTTCTGTGGTGCCGGGAACAAACCCAAGCTCTTGGCATGCTAGGCGAGTGCTGCACCCCAACCCCTTATTTTGTGTAAACAAAGCAGGCTGACTGCTTTTAGCTGTGTCGGTTCGCTTAGTCCCACCCTGTACCTGCCCTGGACCTTGAGTAAATCTGCCCTGTTCAGGGCACTGGGAAACCCCAGCCCCTGCCAACCTGGGCCCCTGGAGCCCACAGGGGTGACTTCCTTAGCCCTGGCCATGGCTCATACTCTTCACCTCAGAGTCCTGTGAGGCTGCGCCCCAGGCAGCCTGAGGGCGGAGGCCGAGGGGAGCCAGCCCAGCACTGGTCCTTCTCTTCCTTTGCACACTGCAAGGCCACAGACAGGTAAATCAGGTCTTCTTTTCCTAAGGCTTCTCTTTGGATGGCAGGAAATGGCGATTCCAGCTCTCACTGTGAGGAGCAGGAGTTTTTGTCTCCTTACAGAAGTAGGCCCAGCTTCAACCTAGGATCAGCCGGGTCCATTTCTTTCTACCCCAGACATGTCACGCTTTCAGCCCATTGATGCTACAGCTTTGATGTCCTGCGGACAGGCGTTGGCAGGTGGGGTGGAGAGCGCCAGGCCAGGAGCTGCTGAGAAAGGTGAGAAGTGAAACACAGTTTTGGGGCCCCATGGCTCCCCGCCCCTGAAGTCCTGGGGGAGCGGTGCAGTCCCAGGAGGACGCTGCCCAGTGAGGCAGTTTTATGAGACTAAGAACTGTGCTGGGAGCTGGGCGTGGTGGCGCACGCCTTTAATCCCAGCACTCGGGAGGCTGAGGTAGGAGAAGCATTGTCAGTTCGAGGCAGGCTTGGGCTACAATGGGAGTGCAAGGCTGACCTGAGCTACATAGTGCAACCCTGCCTCAAAAAACTAGGGCTGGGAGTTTGGCTCAGAGGCTTAAGCACCTGTCTGGCAGGCTTGAGGTTGTGATTTCGATCCCCCGTGCTGGAAAAAACAAAAAACAAAAAACTGTGCTGGGCTGGGCGTGTGGCTTAAGTAGAGCACTTGCCTTGCTGGTAGGAGCCTGGGGTCGACTCCCTGGCACAGGGGAG
>RJWM01040949.1:0-15283 GCA_004363535.1 Dasyprocta punctata
GCACCGGGCATCAAACTCACAAACTTGCACCTGCCAGGGCAGGCGCTTAAGCCACTGAGCCAAACTCCTGGCCCTGGTTTTTTGAGGCAGGGTTGCACTATGTAGCTCAGGCCAGCCTTGAGCTCGTTGTATCCCAAGCCAGCCTCGAACTCACAATATTCCTCCTACCTCAGCCTCCCGAGTGCTGGGATTAAAGGCGTGCACCACCACGCCCAGCTTTCTGTTTGGTACTCTTAAGTTCCCTTGTAACCTTTGCCATCCACCTCATTTCTTAAGGACTTCCTTTTTCACATGCTTCTACATTCCTCTAGAACATCTATCGATGTGACCTCAATTCTTTGAATTAGCTGGTGATAGAAGGTGCAGCTTGTTTTTACATTTCCTGCCAAATTTTCAATGTTTATGGTATACATTCATCCCAAGTTACTGTAGGCTCTTTGTAGTCAGTTACATATCTACATCAGCATATAGATAGTAGTTTGTATATGCTAATTGTCAAATAAACAATTTTTAACATCTCATATTATCGTTAAGTTGTGTACTGTTTCCCCCTCTCCCCAAGCTTCTAAAGATGGAAGTACGTCTTATGGGCCATCATGTTCAAAGACTTCATTGATAATTATTGTGTACTCATGGAAGTCTTCGTACTGGTATTTCAGACTCAGAATAATGGATTTGTGAGTGTCTGTGTGTGTATAGGGATGACCATGTATCTAGGTGTCATGGGCACTTGTGTCCCACTAATAGATGTTACCCTGCACCACGATGACCTATTAACTTGGTCACTGTACCCTGCTTCCTTTTTTGCGGGGGGCGGGGACTGGGGATCAAACTCCTGGCCTCACACTTGCCAGGCAGGCCCTGTGCCGCTGATTTGTATCCCCAGCCCTGTACCCTGCTTCCTTAATATCATCATCCTGGGTTGACTCAGGTCTAGCTCATGTCTATCTTGCCATGTACCTGGGAGGCTGAAACAGATGGATCACTTGAGCTTAGGAATTCAAGATCAGATGAAGAACATAGAAAAATCCCATCTCCAAAACTAAAAAGAAAATAGTCACAGTTTGTAGGGGGTTCAGTGCATAGTACAATGACTCTAAGGACAGCATGATAGAGAAATAGCTGTTCATGCCATGGTGCCCAGGAAGCAGAGGGAGTATGAAGGGAAAAGTGGGGAGGGAGATATGCCCTTCCGGGCCATGCCCCCAGAGACCCACATCCTCTGACTAGGCTCCATGTTCCAATGTCACAGCTATAAACTCATCAGTGGACTGACCCACTGACGAATGTCATCTTTATGATCCAATCACCTAACAAAAGCCACAACTATAAGCATAGGAGGCTTTGGGGACCATCTACATATAAACCATAACATTCTGCCCTGGCACCCAAAAGACTCAGGTGCATCTTTTTTTTTTTTTTTTTTTTGCGGCACCAGGGATCGAACTCACAACTTTGCACCTGCTAGGGCAGGAACTGAAGCCATTGAGCCAAACACCCAGCCCTGGTTTTTTGAGGCAGGGTTGCACTATAGCTCAGGCCGGCCTTGCGCTCGCGTTGTAGCCCAAGCTGGCCTTGAACTCACAATGCATCTCCTACCTCAGCCTCCCGAGTGCTGGGATTCCGGTGCATCTCTTTATGTAAAATGCATTTAATTCATTTCTGAGTTGTAAAAACCCTAACAGTTTCAGCACTGCTGAAAAGTGCAAGTCCAAAGTCTCTAAGACAAGGTAAACTTTTAGTTGCAAGCTCCTATAAAATGAAAGTTAACCACTTCTAGCATACAATGGCACAAGACAAACATTTTCATTCCAGATAGGAGGAATAGGGGGATTGAAATCAGTGAGACCAAAGCAGCATCAAATTCCAGCAGGGCAAACATTAGATCCCAGAGTTCCATCTCCAGCACCCAACACAAGCTGTGCCAAGACATGGACTCCAAAGGGCTTGAGTGGCCCCATCCTGATAGCATTGCTGGTTGTTGGCGATCTTATGGCTTCTCTCTAGGCGTGGCTTTTCTCACTCCTTGAATCTTTCCTCACATGTTCCACATGCATGGCTTCTCCAACTCTCTGGGGTCTTCACTGCACTTTTGGCTTTACCCTCACAGTTTCATGCACTGCTCTCTCAGGGGCATACTGCCTGACCTCCCAGGTCTTCTTCTCAAAACTGGATAAAAGCATTCCTGATTCCACAACTCATGGATTCTGTATTCCTGTAAAGCCAGCACCATGCGGACGGTGCCAGCTTAAGCAGTAGGCAGGTCTCCTTGAATCATGATTATAAATGTCTCTGAGTGCCTGGATAACTGAGCACTATCAACTGAATCCTGAGGAACTAATTTCCTGTGTTCTGGAGCACAGGGCCCTGAGGCTCTCATCTCAAAAAATATTCTTTCCCTTTTGCAATTTTGAGCCTTCCAAAGGTGAGACCTTGTTTGTTCTTAAGTGCCCTTAAGCCATTTTCCCCACCTTCCTGTTGTAAAGTACTTGGCTTCTTTTTAATCTTTTTTTAAAATTTTATTTTAAAGATAGTAAAATCCAACAAAACAAAACAGAACAAAGTCAATCAAAAGAAAGCAGTAGAATTGCTACAGAACTTCAAAGCAGGATAATAGAAAAACTATAGCTACTATAGTATGTCTTGTTATCTTCACAGTAGTTGTCCATTCCATCAGGTATAGCAAAATCAAACCAAAAACAAAACAGTATAAAACCAATCAAAACAGAATATTGAATAAAACAAAATAATCAGAATAAAGCAAAACAATGAGAACAATATAAGAAAAGATAGAAGGAAATCCCATATATTTGCTACATTGCATGCTATCATCCTCCCAAGAGATGCTCAGACTGCTGGCCCCAGGCCTGCAAAATCAACCAAACAATACAAGAATTTAATTGCTTAATGTACCTTAGTTGCTATCAACTTAGCTGGCCTTCCAAACCAGCAGGTTGCTTGGGTGGGGGGGTGATTCTCAGCCCATGCACTAGGAGACTCACCGGAGGCACTGACTTTTCTCTTCCTGGAATCTGGTGCAGCGCTTATGAGAAAGACTGGCTAGTTGTCTTCTGGTTGGATCCTCCCTGACCCAGCATGGCGGGTTCTCAGGAGACCTTCTTGTTAATCTTAATCTTTTCATCAACCAAATTCTCCTCTGCTTGTTTTGCAGGTCTCAACTTTACTGCAGCTTCCTTTCTGGCCAAACTCCACAGTTTTTAAATCATTCAGCTGTGCCATATGCTTGATTTTTAGCATAAACCTGGCTAAAAGCAGGGAGTAGTAGCCATGCTACAACTTGGAATATTGGATTGCTTTGAATTTTTCTATATCAGATTAATTAGTTGGCATGACCCACCTTGTTCCTGAGGTTCTTGGGGTGAAGGACTGCGAGAGGACGAGAAAAATAAAGAAAGGGACAAAGCTGGGGTAAGGTGGAGCCCTTACTCTCCTGATGGGAGGAAAGGTACTACTCAACCAATGCTGCCTTTTATTTATATACTGGGAAGAATGATGTCAATTTCAGCCCCTCTGCCTAGCAACCCAGGCCTGGATTGTTTATGAGCCTCCTGTTTTTCTGGGCTGTAGCAACTTTTTCAGGTGGTTGACCCAGGTGCTCTTTGTTACTTTGGTAAGGTCATGTCTGGGTCATTTTCCAGCTTCAAGGGCTCCCAACAATTAGTCAGCTACCTTTAATCTGTAGACTGAATTCTGAGCTAACTTTATTAAGCCTTTCTAGAAGCATCATAGCCTCTCCCTTTACAGGAGATGTGTCTTGGTAGAGCATGCTTTTCTCTCATTGTCCTCTTTAAGGATTATGGCAGCCCTCTGTATGTAGGTTCCCTGGTAAGTTTTGAGCTGGTCACCCTGGTGATTAATGTTTCTTTCTTCCGAATCCCAACCTGGCCCATTTAGGATACCTTGTGGTCATCCTTTGAGGAAACTCCCATTTCGTATGAGCTGACTTTAGCCAGGGGTTCAACTGGGAGGAACACTTCCAGTTTTATTATTTATTGATTGATTTTTTGTACTGGGAATTGAGCTCAGGACTTTGCACTTGCTAGGCAGGCACTTAGGTCGCTGAGCTATATCTTTGGCCTCAGTTTTATATTTTTGAAGTATCTTTTGATCCATTATCATGTTCCATGATACATAGCCTGAAATAAATTTTGAGTTGCCAATGGACATTGCATTACCAGCAGTCTTATAAATTCAGTATGACCTGACCCAAGTGGATATTGATTTCATGTACCCAAAGTTGAGCTGGAATTTTGTTGGCTAACAGAAGTCATAATAAAGACCCAATAGCTTCATATTAAGCTGAGTGTGCTGGCACACACCTGTAATCCCAGCACTCTGGGAGGCTGAAGCAGGAGCAGTGCAGTTCAAGCCCTGACTGGGCAACTCAATAACTTAGTGACACCCTGTCTCAAAAAAGAAAGAAATGAAATTACTATTTATTCAGCAAATGTTACACACACACCACCCTGATTCCTGAGCTGCAACATCATTGTGGACTAAGTGAATACACATTTTGTTCACTATTTAATCTATAATATAAAACGTTATTGAAAGACATAGTTGAGCTGGAGATTTAGCTCAGTGGCATAAGCGCCTGCCTGGCAAGCACAAGGTCATGTGTTTGATCCTTGGTACCAGAAAAAAAGACATAGTTGAATATCATGTATTAGAAAACAACATGTAGTGATCAGATTCCATTTTTTCAAACACATCTGTGGAAGAGAGATTTCCCTCGGGTCTGACCTTGCATTGTGTTGTCCTGTTCTCAGTCTGAGAACCACATTGTAACAGGGTGGGTGAAGGGCACACATCCATTTTTTGGAAAGGGTTGGCATAGATGCACCACTTCCTCATTCAGAGTGCTGCATTCCCTCCCCCAAACACGCCCTCATTCACCAGAGAGTCCTGAGGGAGGGTAACACTCCACATTCCTCTACACACTTGGTTTCTCCCGCAGGGTGATCAGGGACTAAGGGGCACTTGGGGTGTTGGCAGACTCCCCTTTAACTATATCAAGATAATTCCTCAGGCTCTGTACTCAACAATGAAGAAAACTACTTTTTCTTGAGGCAACACCAATTTAACATCACAGATACAAAGTAGGGAGAATTCAATAGTTGTCAGCATCATTTTAGGAATTATGAGATATTTGCATAAATAAAACTATAACCATAAATAGAAGAAAAAGCTTAATAAGGTCTTCTTTCAGGACAGTGCCACATTTGTGGGTTTTTTTGGTGGCACTGGGGATCAAACTCACAACCTCACACCTGTCAGACAGGTGCTTAAGCCACTGAGCCAAACTTCTGGCCCTAGTTTTTTGAGGCAGGGTCGCACTATGTAGCTCAGGTCGGCCTCATGCTTGCGTTGTAGCCCAAGCCGGCCTCAAACTCACAATGCTCCGCCTACCTCAGCCTCCCGAGTGCTGGGATTAAAGGTGTGCGCCACCACGCCCGGCTTCAGTGCCACATTTGTAAGATTCCTTGTTATTTTGTGAAATAGTAATGACTTCTAAATGTTTTTCAAGTATCTTAACACTGAAAAATTATATTATTTAGACTCTAGCCTTATTCATGAAATTCCAAAAGAATTATGAAAGCTAAAATTTATATGTCTAGGAATTACAAGTTTTGATACATAATTTTCAGAATATATGCTTCAGACAATTCAGTTGTAAACATTTATCATCTTTTGCTCATGGGTGAGTGCGTGTGTGAGTGCACGTGTGTGTCTGTGTGACTGGAGACTGAAGCCAGGGCCTGGCACTTGCTAAGCAAGCAGTATACCACTGTGCTAGGCTTCCAGTCCTTTTTATTTTTTTGAGATGAGGGCTAAGCTGCCCAGGATGGCCTCAAATTTATAATCCTTCTGCCTCAGCCTTCTAAGTACATATTACAGGCATGCACCACCACACCCAGCTTTATCCATCATTTTTGATGATACCTGGTAATTCATGACTTGCTTCTCAGAAGTACTCAAAGAAATAAATATGTGAATGAGAAAACAGAAGCTTATCTCTGCAAAGGATGGGGCTTACTCTTTTTTTTTTTTTATTGTACCAGGGATTAAAATCATCACCTCATGCTTGCCAGGCAGGCACTTATGCCACTGAGCTGTATCCCCCGCCTTGGGCTTACTCTTTTAACAACTCTTCAGGTTTCCGGTGCCAAAATGTTGGAAACAGCACTCATTCCAGCATAGTCACGTTTCCCGGGGACACGCAGGCTTGCACGCAGCTCATGAAGATGCGACAAATGGGCAATAGCAATGCTCCTTCTCTCTTCCGTTCAGGGGGTTATTGGAATGCAACAAATGTTAGATTTTCATTTGCTATTACTCTATCTCCTAAAATTAGACCCAGAGTAGACAGGCCACAGTGATTGGTAAACTCGCCTAAAATAATTAAGCTTTTTATTTATTAGCTCCCTTTTAAAAGGCTGTCATTTGACAACAGCTTAGTTCTACACTAGCAGGCAAACAAAAAATGAGATGGGCCATAATTTTTTTGTTGTTGTTGGTACCAGGGATCAAACTCACGACCTTGCGCTTACCAAGCAAATGTCAGAAAATAAGTTCAGTGCTGTAAACATTTAAAAAGTTACGCTTATTAACACTCGGAATAACACGGTCTTGAGAACAGATACAATCCGAGGCACTATTTTGCATACCTTGAAAAAACAGGCTTTTCAACTTTTTTGTGGCACCGAGGATCAAACTCACAACCTCACACCTGCCAGAGAGGGGCTTAAGCCACTGAACCAAACTCCCAGTCCTAGTTGCTTGAGGCAGGGTCACACTTTGTAGCTCAGGCTCGCCTTGCACTCGCGATGTAGCCCAAACCGGCCTTGAACTCATAATGCTCCGCCTACCTCATCCTCCCAAGTGCTGGGATTAAAGGCGTGCGCCACCACGCCCGGCTAAACAGGCATATTTTAAAAAACTTCAAACCTGATTCACAGACACACTGCCGTGAACCCTCTGTCCCAGTACCCTAGCCTCCAACACAATTATCCCATCGTTCTTGCCATTTTTTGAAGCAATTCTGGAGGCTGAGGCATGAAGATCACAAGTTCAGGCCCAGACTGAGCAAATTAGCGATTTATCGAGACCCTGTCTCAAAATAAAACAGCTTTAAATAGGGCTGGGAATCAGCACCTTGGGCCGCAAGTAAAGGCCCTCACCGCCCATAAAAGTGGGCGGAGCGCAAACCGCCCGGGCACCAGCATGGTCGGGTGCACTGGGCACCCGCAGGGCCTCGGGGATCTCCTGGCGGGATGGCTTCTGGGGAAGGGCGGTAGTCCTCGGCCAAGCCCAGTCCTCCTGCCAGCGCCAGCGCCAGCGCCAGCCGAGCGGGGCAGTGGTCGGGGGCGGGCGTTGTCGTCTCCGGCTCCACCCTTTTCCCCATCTCAATTAATCGAAGCAGGCGCGCGGAGGATGGTAAGAACCCCCAGGTGGACTTCATGCATTCAATGCGTGCTTATGACTGGGACGCCCTTCCAAATCTAAATCTCGGACAATTTCTGTATCTGCAGTCGCGCCCTCGGTGACACCACCGTGAGCCGCACAGGGGCAACTCCCAGTTGCGTCGTTTGCTTTCTTCATTGAGCTCTGGACTACTATTCCAACTCCCTGTTCGACATTTCCTGTTAGATATCTATTTCACCTCTTTAACTTCACAAAATCTACTGATGACAAATCAAACCAAACTGCAAATCCTGTCCCCTAAACCTGGACCTCTCTCGGCTGTTCCACTTCTGAGACAGTCTTATGCTGCTTGCTCGGTTCCTTAGCCGGGAGGTCGCCCCTAGGCCTGGCTTAGTCAGTCGTCACTATAGCAAATACCCCAGAAATGTACAGAGTCTCATCTTCAGCCGCTGTCACTCCTAAGCTAGTCTCATTCCTCACCGGAGTACTGCGATAGCATCGAGGGGCGGCTCTGAGGATTGAGCCTAGGGCCTTCACACAGAGCTACATCCCCAGCCCTGTTTAAAGCTGTTTTATTTTGAGACAGGTTCTCGATAAATCACTAATTTGCTCAGGCTGGGCCTGAACTTGTGATCTTCCTGCCTCAGCCTCCAGAACTGCCTCAGAACATGGCAAGAACGATGGGATAATTGTGTTGGAGGCTGGGGTCTTGGGGCTTCACAGCAGTGTGTCTTTTACTGTAATTTTTTTTTTTTTTTTTTTTTTTTTTTTGTACCAGGGATTTAACTCACGACCTTGCGATTACAAAGCAAGTGCTGAACTGTTGAACTAAATCCCCGGCCCTGTAATAATTCTTTCTAATTCAAACATTCAGCGTATGTTTGGATCACACCTTGCATGCAAGCCCACAAAAGGTACTTTCGCCTGTCGCCCATAAACAGGCAGTCCTGGCTTTGAGGCTGAATGGCGCGGGGTGGAGGCCGAGACCACTTCTCCGCCCAGCGTTGGGGCTGGGGACCAGGTGGCTTCGAGTGGCGGCGGGAGAAACCTGGCATGGCCACACTGTTGATTGGTTCCCTTTCCCGCCCTAACCAGGCCCCTCCCGGAAGCACCCTTTCCAGGGCACTCCTATCATTGGCTGAACTCTCCACAGCCTCCCGTCCTCTCGTCCAATGGTAGGGCATAGACTGGCCTGGGGGCGGGGCCAAAGGGCCTATGGACCCCCGAGCTGCTTGCTATGCAGCCGGAGGACTCCGGCCTGGGGGGCACTGAGTCGCGGAGCCTCCCGAAGCCTAGAGAGGCCGCGGTCGCGAGAGGGGTCAGTGGGCGTCGTAAACGCAGCTCCTCCTCTGCCCTACTCCGAGACTCTCGTGTGGCGCCTGGGGTGAGGGTTTCGCGGCTTTAGGGCTGGGGGTCTGGGGGTCCGGGTTTGAGAGCGCGTGGGGTCCGGGCAGGAGCCAGCTTCTACTGCTGAGGCGGCGCGGAGCCGAGGGGTCGGGGCACCTGCCCTGTCACGCCCGCGATGCTCCTTTGTCTCGGGCCGGGCTCCAGCCCCGCGGTGCGATCAGTGGGGGCAGTGTGCCACCCGCCCTGGCGGGGGACGTCTCTGGCCGGCTCCCTGGGACGCCAACCCGCGGATCAACGGAGACTCGCCTCGCCACTGCGGTCCCGGCTTTGTTGCCAGTGCTTATTCATTTATTAGCAAAACAAGTACTTTTTGAGCATCTGCCCAGGGCCGTCCTAGGCCCCGAGGACACAGTTTGTACAAGGCGGAGCTGTGTTCTGGGAGGGAAGAAAGGCCACTCACTTAAAGGGTTGGAAGCACAGCGTGAGCGCCTAATAACTAAAAAATGAGTAATCAAAAAAGATGGATAAAAAACTTGTTTTTCTGCTAATGTTTTGTAGTGTCGAGAATTTAAGGAATTATTTCTTTCTGTCTCTTCTGTAAGTTCTCTTCCACTTTTGTTTTCTCTTGAAAGCTAGACTGCAGAGAAATTTCCCTTGGAATGCATTTTGCAGTTAGAATATAGAGGCTTTAAACATCAACAGGCTTTGAAAAGAAACAGCATTGAAGTGTTAGGATGGGAATTTCCTTGAGACACGACGGCTTGTCACTAACTAGTCAACCGGATCTTGGGCAAGTCATTGAATCTCTGGGAACCTCATTTCCATATCTCTAAGATGTGAATCATCACTCTGACTGCTCACAGTTCTACAGGAAAGGGAGGTGTCCAAGGATGAGACATTACCTTGACTGTCCACTTGGAGTTGTGGTCTCAGAGAACTTACTTACTTATTTTTGTCTTTGAGATAGGGTTTTACTGTGCAGTGCAGGCTGACCTTGAGCTCACTTTGTAGCTCAGGCTGGCTCAACTCACAGCAATCCTCCTGCCTCAGCTTCTGGAGTGCTGGGATTACAGGTGGATGACCCCATGCATGATTGAGAACTCACTTTTTTTGTTGTTTGAGACAAAATCTCACTGTGTAATCCAGGATGACCTGGAATTAACTGTGTAGTCCGAGCTAGTTTTGAAATCATGATCCTTCTGCCTCAGCCCCCTAAGGGTACCACCCTTCCTGATGAGGATTCCATAATTATATCTGTTTACAGTGATTGAAGACCCGCTGGGAACTTCCCCTTCTGAACTCGAGGAGGAAATCAGGAAAGATCAGTGATGGCCGGATCGTTGGTGAGTGGCTACTGTGTGTAAGAGTGAGAGTGAGTCATTCATTCCCCTGAGCAGTTGAGAGGCAGACTGAAGTCAGTTCCAGGACAGAAAGCCCACTTGCTAAGGGATGTGGGGAACAGTATTGAAAAAGAACAGTTCAGTCGGGCGTGGTGGTGCATGCCTTTAATCCCATCACTTGGGAGGCTGAGGTAGGAGGAGCGTTGTGAGTTCGAGGCCGACTTGGGCTACAACGCGAGCGCCAGGCCGGCCTGAGCTACGTAGTGCGACCCTGCCTCCAAAAACCAGGGCCAGGAGTTTGGCTCAGTGACTTAAGCGCCTTTCAGACACGCGCGAGGTTGTGAGTTCAATACCCGGTGCCGCAAAAAAAAAAAAAGAACAGTTCTCAGTGATGGTTTATCAAACAGGAGAAAAGCCCAAAAATGGGATGGGGACCTCTAGATTTCATATGGGACGATGGAAAGAGTGACGTAATGGAATTTGAGGTTGGGTCCCAGCTCTCTTCATCCTCCAGTTTCCCTATCTGTCCATTTGTATATAACCAGGCAAACCCTGTTTGTGCCAGGCACTGTGGTGCCTATGGGCCAACCTCATGGGCTCTGCCCTCTGTGGGCTTAGAGTTTAATGTGTTGCTGTGCAGAAGAGGGGCACAGGCACTCACACAAGCAATTCTCATGTAAGATAAACTAGTTTATATTACTGATTCTTCTTCTTCTCTTTTTTTTTTTTTTGTGGTACCGGGGATTGAACTCACAGCCTTGCATCTGCCAGTCAGGCACTTAAGCCACTGGGCCAAACTCCCGGCCCTAGTTTTTTGAGGCGGGGTCGCACTATGTAGCTCAGACCAGCCTTGCACTCACATTGTATCCCAAGCTGGCCTCAAACTCACAACGCTCCTTCCACCTCAGCCTCCTGAGTGCTGGGATTAAAGGCATGTGTCACCACACCCGGCCACAAATTCTTTTTGTTGAAGTACAGAAAACTTTATGTAGTCAAATATGTTAGCTTTTTCCTTATGGCATTAGCTTTTGTTTTGTGCTTGAGATAAAAACTTCATATTTTCATGTTTCTTAATGGCATTTTTTCAATTTTCACATTTCACTGATTTGTCTCTTGAATTTATTTCAAGTGTTTTCTCCTGTTTTTCACTCAGTTGCGGTTAATGACTAAGGACCGTGTGACCATTGCTCAGAGGGACCCATACAGACAAGTGACATTGGCGGTAAAGGCATACAACATCTCTGGGTAAGGCCTCTCTCACCCTCACCCTCGCCCTCGCCCTCGCCCTCGCCGTTTCTGGCAACAGGACTCTGTTCTTCACACCCCGAAGTGGGGAGTGGTCCTGGAGTCAGCACACCAGTCTGCCTGCCAGCCTTAGATTTGCTGACCCGAGATCTGTTAGTCCTCATCGGTTCTCATCTATCTGCTGGCCACCTGAGCTTATGCTATGGTTTTCTGGATGCCTTTAGTGTCCCACCTGGTCCTACAGCCTTCTTTTTCCTGGCTCTTGCTCCAGTTCCTAAGACCCTACTCCTCAGGTCCTGGAAATTCCTCCCGGACTCCTGAGGGAATTCCGCATGCATTCAGTCAGGAGGAAGCCAGTCGTTAGGTGTTGTTTCCTCAGATTGGCCATCCCTCACCTGTGCACTCCTGCCTCCTCCTGCAGAAACACACTGAGCCTCCTGTACGTTTCTTTTTCTCTACCTGCCCCTGCCAACCCACATCCCTGTCTCAGTCAGCTTATATGTTTCTATGACCTCCTCTGTCTTATTCTCACCTTTGCATTCCTGATGCATTCCTTCTCCCCATGTCTAAAGTGCTTTCCCATGTTCCTATCCTCCACAGTGATGCTACAATTCTTGATACCAGGAGTGGGCCTGGTTTCCTTGGATTGTTTGAATCAGTCGTCCTCCATATCCAGTCTGAGGCAGATGGATGGTGTCTTGGAATAGCTGGTTTTCACTGTTCTGTGTTCTGTCATTATCTTGGACTAGGGTCTTGCTATTTTATTTGTTATTCATTCATTCAACAAACATTTATTGGTCACCTACAAAGTGCCAGGCCCTCCAGTGGACATCAATACTACATTCTTAAAGTTTGTACCTAGTTCATTTCCCTTCCTTCCTTCTTTTTCTCCTTCCTAATCCACATGAGCTAATCTTCCTAGAATATTCTCATCCTAATTTCACTTTTGGGTATGTGTAAAGTTTATATCTAAACTGGGATACATGTGTGAGTTAAGGAAGACATTATAAAACATGATACTGGGATAGTGGAATAAGCCGCATTGGCCTTGGAGAACAAAGATACATGATTGTTCTATTCGTAGGCAGCATCTCATGGAATCTTTTCCTTTTCCCCTTCTCCATGGGATATCCCAACTGCATTTCTCCTCTGCTTTCTGCTTTCTTTTTTTTTTTAGGGCAGGCGCTTAAGCCACTGAGCCAAACTCCCGGCCCTGGTTTTTTGAGGCAGGGTCACTCTATGTAGCTCAGGCCGGCCTTGCGCTGCGTTGTAGCCCAAGCCGGCCTCGAACTCACAACGCTCCGCCTACCTCAGCCTCCCGAGTGCTGGGATTAAAGGCGTGCGCCACCACGCCCGGCTTGCTTTCTGCTTTCTAAAGCTGCGAGAAACATGAGTATTCTGAGAGGTGGCAGAGGGGAGGGAAAATGAACAGTGATGCTTGGCAAACTACTAACGAGAGAAGGGGAGTAACCAGAGAACAGCGAGGTAGAGAAAAGAACACGTGAGGGACGATCAAAAAATACTACCATGAATGTTTAAATTTTCCAAAATTTATTACAGTAAAGGAAACATTGCTAGTAATCCCCCTCAGAGTATTTTTCCACATTTCCAATTCACTTATCCAATCATTCTTGCCACTTTGTGAAGTAGTTCTGGAAGTTCTCTTCCATATCTTCAGTTACGTCATTTTGGCTATCTCAGTGTCCTGAACTGATTGCAAACGGTTACCTTTCATGGTCATTTTCACTTTGGGGAAGAGTAAGAAGTGGCACAGTGCCCGATGCAGTGAATGAGGTGGGTCAAGACAGCTGTCGTGTTTTCTCGAGGCTGCCTTTCCATTAGATGGCGCTCAGCAGCAGTGTTACCAAGTTGGCAGGGAGCGGGGCGTCTTGCTCAAGTTCTTGATGTTCTGCACAAAGAATTGAGTGGGACAACTAGAAATAGCAGTAAGATCAAAGATTTATTTGAAAGAGGAAAAGAACGAGTTCCGCCCCACAGAATGGGAGCCGGCTGATGAGAAGAGCGCACAGTGCCTAAGGTCATGGTGGGGAGGGGGTTTGCGGTGGGATAGAGGTGTGGTCTGAGAGGAACTGTGGCATCCGGGGCCCACAGGGGTGTCAGATCTGTGCAGTCAGTGACATGGTCATTAGGGTTGGAGTCAGCCAAGGCCCCAAGCCTGGGACTCACTGTGTGAGAGCTAAGTTACCTGGTCCCCTTTTCCCATTGTGTTTAGCCTGGGTGTCCTGGTCCTGGGCTAATGTTTAACTCAGAAGGTGGATCTGGTCCCAGAAGCCAGGCTTCAAGGTGGGCCTCTCTTCTTTCCCAGAGGTCTCCTTGGTTCCCTTATAGCTCTGATCTATCCCAGAAAGCAAGCTCGAGAGTGGGCCTGCCCTCCATGCTCTCTCCAGTCTTTTCCTTAGCTACCTCCTGCCTCACAAGTTGGAAAGAACAATAAGTGCGATCAAAGCAAGGGGAAGTATTTTGAAGGAGACTCATGGCAATGAGTGTTTTAAATTTAAACATTTAAAAAATTTAAATATTTACCCTACCTGTTGGTCACACCTGATATGGTGGAGAAGCATTTTATTCTTCTCTTTAGTACTTGCTCCCCATTGACCATCAAATTGTATATTTTTTTCACCTTACCTTGTAATGTCAGTGTTCTGGCAGGATTCCCTTCAGGTGCTCATTGAGCAATACAAACCTTGTGAGGGCTTGCCAAGTGCCAAGAGCTGTTCTAGATGCTGGCAGTGGAGGGGCAACTAAAATGGACAACAACGTGCCAACACTAAGCTTACACTGTGGTGTAATCTGCTTACTTATAAGTACAACTCTGCCACTTTCCTTTTGAGGAAAAAAAAATTTTTTTTTCTTTTTTTTGATGGTACAGGAGATTGAACCCAGGGCCTTTGCAGTGAACTACATATCCACGTCTTCCTTTAAAAATTTTAAACCAAGGTCTTGCTATGCTGCCTGCGCTAGAATCAAATTTGCCATTCTCCTGCCTCAGCCTCAGCACATGCAAACATGTGCCACCACACCTGGCCACTTCTGCCTTTAATAAGCCCTTTTCTCCAGCAGTCGAAGTCCCAGTAATTACTGCTCCTTTTCTTAACCCCCTTTTTCTTCATCTCCTGCTTGAGTAATTTGTAAATTTGTAGTTTACTCTCTTGTTTTGTTACACTACTCCATTGTAAGCTCCTTCAAGGCGGATATGCTTTTTCATGCTTCCGTCAGTTTGCTTGATCCACCATTACAAATAACAGAGCCCAGAAGGCTTAAACTTTTTCTCACTGTTCCAGAAGCTCACAGTCTGAGACAGGGTAAGCAACCTCTTTGGTTTATGTCACAGGGTCATATCCTGGCCTGTGGATGGCAGGCTTCTTGCTGTGATGTTTCATGGCCTTTCTTGCCTCTGCAGGGACAGTAAGAGCACTTTTGTGTTTCTTGGAAGGAAACTACATAATGTTTTTGGATCAGGGCCCACCTCCATTTAATCTGCTTTTCTCTTAAATGCCCCGTCTCCAAATAGAGTCATTTTCAAGGTCAGAGCTTCAACAGAAGAAGTTTAGCCCATCATAGTGCTTTCTTAAATTTTCCCTGTTGGACCCAGAATAGTAATATGTACAGAATAGGATTCTAAATAATTATTAGTTTAAGAAATATATGAAGAAAAAGGAAGTTTCTGAGATTAGAAAAGATAGACAGAAAGAGCTGTCATCTTTCTCCAAGAACTCTAGAGATGAGCTCCCAGGCCCATGATGCTTGCCGAGTTCCCTCCACCTGTTTCAACCCCTCTGATTAAGAGAGACAGCAGCAGGTGTGGTGGAGCCAGCTCAGGTCCCTGCCAAGGTCCACCCTCCCGAGCCTCATCACTTGGGCATCGTGGCTGGGTCTCTGCACTT
>RJWM01040950.1:0-15176 GCA_004363535.1 Dasyprocta punctata
TCCAAGGTCCCAGGTCAGGACCCCGGAAGGCAGTCCATGTTTAGTCCTGATCCGTGCCTGTGCCCCACATGCAAATTCTTGAGTAAGCTCCTTTTGGCCTTCTTTGTTCAAAGTGTCATCTCAGTTTTATAACAGAGCTTTACATACAAGGCTGACCTAGCGCTTAGCAAAGGGATATATGTACATTTTAGTGCAGTAACATGAGACAAGTATAAGATACATATGTATGTATGCATATATGTGTGTGCATATGCAGTATATATTTTATGTACTGAGTTTTCTGTATTATTGCTTCGTCCCCATGATATCTCTTTTGTACTTAAGTGGGCTACTAACTTTAACTGGGGCTGTGGCTGCCTAAATGGAGCCAGGCTGCTCATCATTTCTATCTGCTTCTTCTCTTGTTTGCTCTACATAGCAAGCACTTGCTATGTAGAGCAACCTCACAGAAGCCCTTACATTTCCCTGCTTGTTTCCACAAATTCCCTATGCTGACTGTTACTCATTATAAATCAGCAGTAACAAGAATTCAGTAGTTTGATGTCATCAGTTCGAACATAACTTCTTGGTTTTACAGTAGAATCTGTGACAAAAGAGTAATTTTTTTATTCTCTGCACTTATTTAACTTCTGTATTTTTGTAATGTGTAAATCTTTAGTGACATTTTATATAAATGGATTTTTGGCCTTCAGATTTTTCCTTAGTTTGCCTCCACCACTTTGTATAATTAAGGTAGTTGTCTGATTTTCTTTATGTAATCTTTCATTGCTTATTTTCAGATGTTTTGCTTAATTCATCTTATTCCTTCCTGAGTAATATTTTCCTTTTCCACTGTGGTGTTTTTTGTTGTTGATTGATCAGGAGTGAACATTTGATGAATATCATGAGATAAAAGTCAAAATCACATCCTCCTTTTTCACTGTTTGGGGGCTAAAATTGGAGTGCCTCAAACTGAGTACTTCACTTCTTGCAAAACTTTTGTGTGTAGAAATGTTCCGTTTTCAGGCTTTGAAGAAGTGCTTTTTTTCCAGTCAGAACTTATTGAATAAGCAGAATTTTCAAAATGCTTTGCTTTTTTGGACTCCATTCTCAGAAAAAGTAAACAATTTATTTTTTTCTGAAACTTGCTGTGGTAAAACTGAGAAATTTTTAGGCTTTATAAACTGGTCCAAGGGATTTGATCTCAAGCTTCCCTCATTCTTGTACATCAGGACATTTAAATCTTGTACACTCTTGTGCTCCTGGTTTTCTGTCCTAGTAATTTATACTTTTGTGAATTTGCTTCATTTTTCCAATTTGGAAACTTGGATAATTTACTCTGGAAGTACTGTGGTTTTTAAATTTGTCAGCTCTTTTGTCATTTAGAAAAGGAAAATGCTTTCTATATCATTCCAGCTAAACCAGAATGTGGAAATGTATGAATCTTTTTTTTTTTTCTTGCATTTTAGGGACAGTATTTAATTGTCTACACTCCTTTCATTTATGTCCCTTTCGAAAGTAATGTAATCACAGTATCAGGCAATTTTGTATCCTCAACATACTTGTCCTCATAGAGTAGGAGACAGAATGGGCCTCAGAATTCCTGCCCATCACCTCAGTTGGAGGTGTACTGTGAAAACTAGGTGGGCGAATGGGCACACCACTCACCCCCTCCCTCTTCCCACAAGAGTTGAATCTGTGCTGCCCATGTTTAGTTTCTGCGCTTCTGGTGCAACATGACCCACTCCCACCCCTATTCTTACCTGCTGCTTTGTTTTCATGCTGCCAAAATGGAGACATAAGCCCTGGGACTGCCTTGATCACATGGGGCACAGGGGCAGATATCAGAACACATGGAAAAGTCATGAGACTTGTTTTCAACAGTGGTCATTTAAAAATCAATATGCATGCAGGTGGCATTTTGATGTTTATTACTACTTGCATCCACTTTTTCTCTTCTCCCTTTTCCTAGCTTCCCTTCCCATCTTCAGCCTTTCTACTTCACTGCTTCCTATTACCTCTTTACTTTTAATCTTTAAATTATTTATACTTGAGTTTCTAATATAAGTGAAAAATGTGATATTTAGCCTTCTGTATCCAATATATTGCACTTAGTAATATGATCTCAGGATCCACCCATTTTGCTATAAAAAATTTGCTCATTATTCCTCATGGCTGAGTAGTAATCCATTGTCAATGTATAACAAGATTTCTTTATCTATCCATTGATAAAGCATTTAGGCCACTTTCATGATTTATCTATTATAAATTGCTCTACCATAACTGTGTGTATACATGTATCACTGTAATGTGATGTCTTCACATATTTCAGGGAGACACACCAAATAGGTGTATCTAGGTCAATCGAAATTTTCTTTTAATTTTTTTTAGGAGCCTTCACACTGATTTCCATAGTGGCTGTACTAGTTTGTATTTCCAGCAACCATGAAAAAGGCTTATATTCCCCCACAACCTCACCATACTTTATTGACTGAGTTATAAATGATGTTCATTCTTAATGGAGTAAGATAGAACCTTTGTGCTATTTTTATTTGATTCTCTAATGGCCAAAGATGCTGAACATTTCTTTTTTATTTATTTAGTGGCCATATATTTCTTCTATTGGAAAACGTCTATACATTTCGTTGCCCGTTTCATGATTTAGTCATTTATTTTAGGAGAGGCCCAAATTTTGGAGTCCTATTTATGTTCTTCATGTTATTCTCCTGGAGTAGGTCAAAAAACTCTTCCCATTCTATAGGTTGTCCCTTCACACTGTTCATTGTTCTTCCCTATGCTAAAGAATTTTAATTTGATATACCAGTATTTGTTGATGCCTGTTATTATTGTCTGTGCAATTAAGATTCTTTCTTAGTCACTTTCCTGCTCACTGCACCATAATACCCATGACATCTTTTTTTTTTTTTTTTTTGCACCAGAAAATGAACTCAGTACCTTGCACTTACCAGGCAGGCACTTATGCCGTTGAGCTATATCCCCTATCCCAAAATCAGCTTTTAAAGAGAACAGTTTTATTTTCACCCACAATTCAGAAGTTTCAGGCCATGTTTAGGAAGCTTAAAGATAGAAATGGCATGGTGCTGGGGCCTAAAAAGAGAAAAGCTTTTCAGAGTATGGTGGCCAGGAAACACAAAAGAGAAAGGAGGATCTGAGGTAGGAGATCCGTCTTTCAAGCTCACGTCCTCAGTGACCTGCTTCCCCTGACCAGGCCCCATTTCCTAAGAGCTATGTTACCTCTGTGGTCCAATCCTCTTGTAAAAGCCCTGCCTAAAAGTTCACGAGCCTCCTTCTACCCCCACACTAATAAAACACATAAGATTTGTAGAGCTATTCTTTTCCTATAATTTCTAATTTTTCTTTATTATAATGAATATAATATTTATATTTGGAAAATAAATATGTATATTTTGTCATATGATATATCAAGATTTCTTGTGTGCTAACCAAATTTAAGAGTTACCTACTTGATCTCTGTTATGTAAATATTCTGAATATATGTCATATATAGTGTCTGAATATTAGAAATAATTCCTTCAGTGCATTTTTGAAGTTTGTCAAAATTTGTGACTTTAGTCATCTACTTATGTATTAGGGATTTAACTATTTCAACTTATATCTTTGACATCCTGACTTCCAGACAAATTTTCTATATATTTGCAATTTTACACTGGTGGCCAGCAATAGAAGCTCATTGTTAAATTGTCCATTGTGACATTGAAATTGTGATTTTCTTGCATTAGGTATTTTATAAAGTATGTTCACAAATGTGTAGCACAATTCTGAGCTCCCTACATTTGCTATGCACCAGGAAGTTTGATCTGGTGGGAAAACATTAAGAACAGATATCAAATAATATAAATCAGTACCTTGTAAATTATGAAGAATAGATGGACTATTGGGGAATACATTTAAAACTGTGTTCAAAGATATGTGCACTATGAGGTTTATCAACATCTTCATCCATTCATGTGTGAAGTGGCTTCAAATGCATGCATTTTCTTGTAGTCATTGTTAATAAAACTGAACAAGTTGCTAAACTCTGGCTTAAGCCCTTAATATACTCTATTACCGTGGTTGAATGTTAGGACCTTTATTTCAGAATAGATGTTTTGAAAGCACTGTAAGTTCTAGCAAGTTCTTCAGTAGCATAAAATTAAGTTGCCATTTGAGCTATGTCACAGCCTGTGTTTCCACCATTGTGTCATCATTCCATTTTAAATCCAAGGAGCAAAACAGCTATGCTTGTTCAGAAGGATTGCACTTGATTATAGTTTATCCTTTTTGACTTCTCAGCTTTTTGTGGAAACTCCTGCCACACTGCCATAGCTCATTGTGTTGTACCTGCTGATGTACCTGTTCACACTGCTAGGAATCTGCTAATGAGGATGTTCTCTGAACTGAATGCAAGATGCACACATCCATGTATTCTAAGTTCTCGACCTGTTGTGCCTCCACTGCTGTGTCACATGTGTGGCATAAACTAATCACATGTTCTTCAGCTTTTGCTGGACTTAACCCCCATGGCTAATGGGTAAACTTACTATATTATATGCACCTTTTTTGTTCTCCGTGTTATAGTATGTGCAGTAGCCCTTATGATGATGCTCATCTTGGAGTTTTTCTTGGGCTACAATAATGGTTTAAATCTAGATGTTCTCACAAAGCATCATGGAGCTTTGGGAAGATGACTGGATCATCGCTTTGTGATTGGATTAGACCTCTGATGGGTTTTTAAGCTGAGTATGATGTTGGAAGATAAAGCCTGATGGGAAGAGGTGTAAGAGTTTTGTTAAACTGTAAAGTAAAGTAAAGGAGTGTAGAGTGTATCAGTTGATTCTCCACTGTTGCTGAAGTCTACATCCTTCTGGTGTTCTTCCACACTTTCATTTCCTTTCATGATTTTGTCTCAAGTTTGGTTCTTGTTATTCAGTGTTTTCTCTTGATTTAGGTATGTTGTAGTCTTTTTTAAAATTTCTCTTCATTGATCTGAACTGTGTATAGAAAATATATTGTACACACAGCAAATATTTTCTTTCTTGTTTATTTTTCATGATTTTTGTATATTTCAGTTTCTCCTTCTAATTCTGATGGTTACTTGATTGTCTTTTGAGGAAAAAGTTTTTTCACATTTAAAAAGTTACTATACTATAATTTCCAAGACATTCAGTTTTCTTTCCCATTTCAATATGCAACTTAATTACAGCACATAGAAGAGTGTACTCTCCAAGTTTCCAAATGCACAAATACCTGTTTCTCCCTGAACATAAATGAAACAGTTTGTGATCCCTTCCAGAGATATATAGCACCAGTTCTACCAAGCATCAGTATTCACATGCATGTTGATCCACCAAAGTCTGCTTCCATTCCTGAGATCTATTTGTTCTTTTGTCTACTAACGGTGCTCATAAAGTGGGAAAGCAAGAATGTGAATGTCTTTCATGTATGTTATGAAAGCTATCAACCTTCTTGTTTAGAAGATATTGAATGCTAGGATTTTATTATACCCTACAGCTCTATTTTGTTTTTATCAAATCAAAGGTGTCATATGTAAGTGACACATTTATTTTGAAAGTTTTCCTTTTGTTGTGGGGAGTTTGAATCAGAGTCTTACTTTGTATTTGAGACTGGTCTTGAACATACTATGTAGCTGGGGCTGGCGTCAAACTCATGTGTCAGTCTCACAAGTACTGGAATTAGAGTCACATACCACCACACCTGGTTAGGAATTCTATTTGTACCAAATATCTTTGTAATATATTGGTTTTCAATGTATATAATAAATTGTATTTATCTTGTTTCCCTCATGTCCCCTTGGAATTTGTTACATCTGAGTGCAAGGTGATCACTTGGTGACACTGACATATAAGATGATTTTACATTGTTCGCCTGTTTTCAATCTTTTCTGTTTATCTAGCTATTTATTTAATAGGGAGTAAAACAGGATAGTGAAATGAAACAAAGCAAAACAGTGATAGGACAATAAGAAATCTACAATCATTACTATATTGCATTTTGTTTTCCTTTAAATAGTTGCCCTGACTACCAGCCCCAAGCCTGCAAAGTCACAACACAGGCTGAAATGATAATAACTGAAGCAGGGAAGTAACCTGACATTCATGCTGTTTGACTGTATTCATTCTTTATAAACTTGTTCCAATGGAACTTTTTTGATTAAAATTTTATTTATTCATATACTATATTTAATATTCAAGTATGTTTTTTATTTGAAACCAAATTAACAATGCTGCTTCACTACAAGCAAAGGATCAAGCATATAAATGCCATAAATAATAAAAATGCAATAAATAATAAGAGTTGAAGATATATCGCCCGTGATCTATCAAAGCCATTCATTAGGTATTCACGTGCCCCTGTATTTTGGACCTGGTGGTCTTGTAGTTTCCTTCTATGAGCTCTACTTTAGAGGCAGTACATGGATACCCTGGCAGGGACCTAGGAAAAGAACCGTTGCTCCTATTCTGCTGTTGCTTTAACAATGAATGGCAATCTAGCATCAGAATTTCATTCTGAAAAAAATGTACATACACATGGAATTGGTGACCAAGACATGGAATTAAGATTTGAAAGATTCAGCCTCTGTTCAGCTGTTTTCTTTTTTGTTTTGTTTTGTTTTATTGAGTCAAGGTGTCACTATGTAGTTGAGGCTTACTGTGACCTCACCATGGAGCCCACACTGAGTTTGAACTCAGGACAATCATCCTGCCTCAGACTCCTGAGGGCTGTGATTGCAGATATGCACCATCACTCCTGGCTCTCAATTCAAATTTTTATGACAGGTGTTGAGATATCCCACACTGTGGATATCAGCCTTTCTTTGAGAAATATATGTATGGTCATTTAGGAGGCAGTGACCTTTGAGGATGTGGCTGTGAACTTCACCATGGAGGAGTGGGCTTTGCTGAATCCATCCCAAAAGAAGCTCTACAGAGATGTGATGGGGGAAACCTTTAGGAACATGACTGCTCTAGGTAAAGATGACATCTCTTTCTCATTTTTACAATCAAAAAATATGGTTTTTTGCTCATCAATGCTGCTTCATTAAAAAATATGACAATACTTTGAAGAATATCTCAGGACTGGTTACATTATACCATGAATCTAATTTGAATGTCTAAAGTTTTTATTATAATGAATTCTTCTATTTGTATGTCTACAATTCAGGAAAAACTTCTGATGACCAGGAAGTTGAAGGAGATTACTGGAGATATCTAAGGTAATTTGCACACACAAGGAAATAGAATGTTCCTCAAGTGTCAGTGGTGAAGAACCATGATAATCAAGACATGAAGCCAAGTTCAACTTAATGTCACAAACATTCTCCAAAGATTGAGCTGCACACAACTGTATCTTTTAACCTTACAATTGAATCATGAGCATGTATGAAATTTCATTTAAATTTTATATATAGGTGTATGTTTATTCACAAGAATAGATTTTGAGTTTTGACTGGAACCCTATTAACAGATATTCTTCAGGATATCTGTTTATAGACATGTGAGTATAACGCATTTAGTATCTAAAAATTCTAACTTTGAAGCATTCAAAGTACAAAAGAATTCTAGTGTATGAATAGGTGATTTCAAGCCATTGTCCAGAGAACTGAGTCCATTCATGACTTAACATTTTAGAAGGCACCCTCCAACGTTGCTGGTGAAATGTTAAGTACCACCACTATGAAACTCAGTACACAGATATCTTAAAAAGTAAAAATAGCAGTTCCACTTGATCCAGGCATACTTCTGAATATATTCTCAGAAGAGTTAGAATCATATTATACAGATGCATGCACACCCATACATAAAGAAGGTCAATTCATAACATCTTAGCCCTGGAATCAGCTTATACTTTCATCACTGGATGCATGGATGAAGGAAATTGTTGATAGGCTCAGTGTATTACTGTATTTTCATAAACCCAGCACTCTGGGAAGCGGATTCTGCAGGATGGGAAGTTGAAGCTCAGTCTGTGGAACTCATTCATCAATGAGAATCTCTCAAAATATGAAATAAAAAAAGCAGAGATTTTGTGCTAAGACCTTTGTTTAATTCCCAGCACTGAAAAGAAAAGGGAAACGTCCTATATATTCAACAAAAAAGATGAGCAATATCCTTTTGTTAGACATAAGAAATAGATGCATCAAGGCTGGAGGTTTAGCTCAGTGGCCTGAGTGCCTAAGAAATAGATTCATCTGTCTCCCATAAAGTTAAGTGAAAAACTTTAGACAAAAAAAGTGAAATGTTACATGGTTTCTCTTATATGAGAAGCCAAAAATTATAAATTAGTAAAGTAAAGGTAATAGCTAAAGGGAAGGCTAATTTTTGGAGACGGGAATGACAAAAAGGGTAAGGAGAGAAAGGGGAGAGTGATGGGGGAAAGTGTATCAAATGATCAATATGTGATACACATAGGTACCAATTGCAAAATAGAGCAACATAAATATTCCATAATGAATATGACTCTTCTGACAATGGCTGTTTAGAAGGTATTCTCCTAGGCATTCAGTTAATACATTTTCAAAATTTCTTAGGCATGAAAGCAAAGCTTGTTCTGTTAAATGTTTGATGGAGACTTTTTATCACGACTTTTTTCTTTACAGTAGTGAAGATGTAGAGAAATGCTATCAGTATAAAGTTTGGAATCAATATGCAGAAATACTCCTTTGGAATCCAGATGCTAAAGTGGACATGAAAAAAGCTGGTTTCACACAAGCTGAAAGTCTTTCTTGTAAAATGCCTCTGAATGGGCATTGGTCACTTAATGTGCCCATTGTAGCTCACACTGCATCAGAAGCATACAAATATTTGAGATCTGAAGAGAAGCTTTACAAATGTACTCAACATGGAAGAAACTGCAGTGATTTCCAGTCCCTTCAGAAGCATGCACGCAAAAAGGCTGGAGAGAAACCTTATGAATGTGATCAGTGTGGGAAATTCTACTCTGATCTTAGTGAAAGAGCTCATTGTAGAGACACCTTCCTAGGTAATAAAATTTTGAAAGTTTCCAGCACACCCAATGATGATCAAAGCTGGGAAAACAAACACAGTGGGAGTAAATGTTGTATATGTGAGCAATGTGGAAAAGCTTTCATCAGGCACAGAAAATGTAAAATACATGAAACAACTCACATTGGGGGGAAATCCTGTGTATGCAAGCAATGTGGCAAAGCTTCCCACACACGTGGATACTGCCAAATATATGAACGAAATAGCACTGATGACAAACTGTTTGTATGTAAACAATGTGGGAAAGCTTTCAGCACACGTGGATATTGTCAGATACATGAAAGAATTCACACTGGGGAAAAACCCTATGTATGTAAGCAATGTGGGAAAGCTTTCAGCAGACATCTTAATTGTGTAAGACATGAAAGGACTCATACTAGAGAGAAACCCTATGTATGTAAGCTATGTGGAAAAGCTTTCCGCACAAGTGAATATTGTCAGATTCATGAAAGAATTCACGCTGGGGAGAAACCCTATGTATGTAAGCAATGTGGGAAAGCTTTCAGCACACGTGGCTATTGTCAGAGACATGAAAGGACTCACAATCAAGGTAAATCATATGTGTGTAAGCAGTGTGGCAAAGGTTTCAGCACACGTGAATATTGTCAAAGACATGAAAGACTTCACTCTGGTGAGAAACCCCATACATGTAAGCAATGTGGAAAAGCTTTCAGCACACGTGAATATTGTCAAAAACATGAAAGGACTCACAATCAGGGTAAACCATATGTGTGTAAGCAATGTGGGAAAGCTTTCAGCACAAACACTGATTGTAAAAGACACGAAAGACTTCACACTGGGGAAAAACCTTATGTGTGTAAGCCATGTGGGAAACGTTTTAGGACATACACTCACTGTAAAATACATGAAAGAATTCACACTGGGGAGAAACCCTATGCATGTAAGCAATGTGGGAAAGCTTTCAGCACATATGATCACTGTAAAATTCATGAAAGAACTCACACTGGTGAAAAACCCTATGTATGTAAGCAATGTGGGAAAGCTTTCAGCACACGTGGATATTGTCAGATACATGAAAGAATTCACACTGGGGAAAAACCCTATGTATGTAAGCAATGTGGGAAGGCTTTCAGAACATGCAGTGATTGTAAAATACATGAAAGAATTCACACTGAGGAAAAACCCTATGTGTGTAAGCAATGTGGGAAAGCTTTCAGAAGATTCAATCAATGTAAAAGACATGAAAGTCTTCACACTGGGGAAAAACCTTATGTATGCAAGCAATGTGGCAAAGCTTTCAGCAGAAATGCTCATTTGCAAAGTCATGAAAGACTTCACACTGGGTAGAAGCCCTATGTATGTAAGCAATGTGTGAAAGCTTTCACCACACATGTATATTTTCAAATACATGGAAGAATTCACATTGGGGAAAAACTAAGCAATGTGGGAAAGCTTCAAGGACACATGAAAATTGTGAAAAACATGAAAGAATTCACACTGGAGAGAAACCCTACATAATAGTTGATACATTTTGTCAACTTGAGAAGTTTAGAAGTGTAAGCAATTCAGCAGGGAGCCAGTGTCCTCGCTTTTTAAACATCCTGAGTCTGTGCAAGGAGTAAGCAGACATGCTACCCCTGCCCTGTCGGGGTGTAGCCTACTTAAAATATAAGGGTGGAAAACTGGCTTGCTCTTCCTGCACTTGGGCTCTTGCTGTGTTTGCTGTCTTCTGCCACTTAAAGTTTTGCATGCCCCCTTGCTTTGGAGCCAGCTGATTATGGACTGAAACCTCTGTAAACTGTGAGCTAAATAAACTTTTCTTTCCTTAATTTTGGATGTTGAGTATTTTGTCCCAGCAACAAGAGAAAAGTAACTAAGATATCCTATGTATGCAAATAATGTGGCAGAGCTTTCAAAACACGTGGTGCTTGTCAAACACATGAAAGAACACATGGGGAGAAACCCTGTGTAAGCAATGTGGGAAAGCTTTCTGCAGGCAATGGAAATGTAAAATACATCGAAGAACATACAGTGAGTATTAATCCTATATATGTATGCAGTGTGCAGTCACTTTCAGCACACACTCCCAAATATATGAATCTACTTACTGGGCAACTGGGCAGAATCCATATATATGTGTATGTCTGTGTGTGTGTATATATATACACACACACATATATGTGTGTATGCTAATTTTGGAAAGATGCATCCACACATATTGTTAAACAAATGAAAGAAGTCCCATTGGAGGGATACTTTATATATGTGAGCCTATTTTGAAACTCCTGTGCTAATTCTTATGTAGTGGGGAACTTAGAATGATTAATACAAAAATTTGATGACAATATTTCTTCATAAATTTTCAAGAATATACAAATCTCAAGTGGAGGTATCCTAAAGTACATACATTCTGTGGTTTTCAGTAAATCATTCATAGACATCTAGATTATGTGTTTGTAATGTTCAATATAAAAACATTGAGTTGACATAATCTTGTATTTTTTAGTGCCTCTGTACTTTATGCATGGTGTCTTTCAGTTAAATGTGATGAAATGAACTATACTTTTTCTTTTCATATACAGTTAGTGTCTGTGTGGTTATTGTTTTGGCATTAACATTGGGAAGTATAGGTCACTAAAAACTTAATACTCCCTATTCTGTGTAACAAATGATGTTCTTGAGTTTGAGGCTGCATTTTATATGAAGATAAGTATTTTTAGAGGCTTGTGAGCATGTTTTTGACCAAAGTTGAGATGTTTTCACACACTTTGTTGATTAGCATGCTATGTTTTTCATATGATGATAAGATACTGCTTGTATCCTAACATCATTCTATATTATTTCATGTTTATAATGTTGCATATTTGTCTTTTGTACTGGAGCCAATATTATGATTTACATAAATTTTCATATTTTCTTACCATCCACATTTTGCTTTTCATGTTTGTATTTCAGTGGCTTTTAATTTGATGTCAATTTTCCTTCTACATGTACAAAAAATGAACTATACAGCTGTGATACTCCCATTGCCATACATCAGCAGGAACATACATTATCTCCTAAAGGATATCATGAATTATAGTAATGTCTCCAGCAATTATAAATGATGTTATCATTTAGAGTAGACCCTTTTCTTTTGAACTCAGTAATACTTTCACAAGGACTGGTTGTAAGTCAATTTGTTTCTAAGTCAAGGCCATTTTTCCCATAGGAAATCATGAAAATACCCATAATTTGTTCTGAACCTCCCAAACCAGCCTTGTTTATGATAAAAACAGGGTTATATACTGTGTGTAATTTACCAGAAACACTAATAATGTTCATAGTGTACTCACTAGTTTACCAGAAACAAAAATTGCACAGAGTACTCACCTTTGAGGTTGACCTTTTTGTCTAGAAGCAAGAAAGGATGAAATGGAAGGTGATTATTGTTTGGAAAGAGAGTCCCCTTCCATAAGGACATCAGGAATCGGGGCTCAGAATGACACAAACACTTACAAACTCTCTCCTGGCATGCTGAGTCTTTGTTTACAGCCACACAGGCAGCCAGAATTTTGGTCTGAATCCAAGATTTTGGTTGTAAATTTAACCTACAGTTGCAGTCATAATCCAAGTTGTTCTTATGTGAGTCCGGTCAAAACTCAAGGTTCTGCTGCATGAGTAACAACACTTTGAAAGGGATTTTGTCACCTGTGGAGTTGTTTTGGGAATTGGGTTTGCCACTGAATTTACAAGGCAAATGCCTTTATTTTATTCCCTGATCCTGTGATGCCATTTTATCTTTGGTGGTCATTACTGCTTTTACCTAATGAGTTGAACAAATTGCATGAAGGAAAATCTAACTCCTGTGAGATATCAGTCAGTTTGGTAAACAGTGAGTTTATGAAGTTGTAATTCAGATTGTGTTTTGTTTTACCAATTTTTGAGATAAATTTATAAAATGTCATTTCACTCAGGAGGCTGAGGTAGGAGGAGCATTGTGAGTTCGAAGCTGGCTTGGGCTAGTATATGTTCTATTTTAGAGAATGTCCCATGTGAAGCTGAGATGAATGCATATTCTGATGTTATTGGGTGGAACACTGTACACATCTACTAAGTTCATTTGTTCAAAAGTTTGATCCAGTTCTGGTATTTCTTCGCTGATTTTCTCTCTAGTTGATCTGTCTCTTTGTGTCAATGGAGTGTTAAGGTCTCCTGTTATAATTGTGTTATTGCTTATTTGATTTTTCTTTTTTTTTTTAAAGAATCTACAAAAAATCAATAGAACAAACAAGCAGGTTTAGCAAGGTTATGGTACGAGCTCACAAAGCCATATTCAGAAATCTAGTGTTAGCCTATATACAAGCAATGAAGAATTCAAAAGTAGAATTGTAAAGACACAAGTTACAACATCACAAAATGCTTAAAATAACATTAGTGTATAAATCTACCAAAATACATTCATTATCTGTATCCTAAAAACTATAAAAACTGATCAAAAGTACTCAAATACAACCTAAGTAAAGAGAAACTATGTATGTGAATTGGACAAATATCAAAACATTTATTTTCCCTAAACTTATCTATAGATTTACCTCAATATCTATCAGAATCTTAGTGAATTTTTTTCTTTAAGTATCATAACTTTTTATATACATATACATAAACATGTATGTAGTATTTCTTTCAGTTTGTCACACAAGTGCAACAATACGATGCTTACATATGTGTGACTTACCTATTTCACTGATACGTATATTCTCAAGGCACTTCCATTTAAGTATGAAAGTGTCCAGTTTATCATTCTTTATAGCTGAGTAGTATTCTATTATATAGAAACACCACATCTTTTTTGTCCATTCCTCAGTTGAGGGGCATTTAGGTTGTTTCCAAGATCTGTGCTGCTATTAACATAGGTGCACATATATTGCTGTGGTATGACTTTTTAAATTCTTTCAGTAAGATATCCAGAAGGGTCAAATGGGATCTCCAATCCTAGCTTTTTGAGGAATCTCCACACTGACTTCCACAGTGGTTGCAGCAGTCTGCATTCCCACCAACAGTGGAGGAGTGTTCCTTTTTCTCCACAGCCCCTCCAGCACTTGTTATTGGTTGACTTCTTAATACTAGCCACTCTTTCTGGGGTGAGGTGGAATCTCAGTGTTGTTTTCATTTGCATCTCTCAAATGACCAGTGCTGTTGAACATTTTTTCATGTATTTATTTGCTGTGTACTTCTTCATCTGAAAAGTGTGTTCATCTCAGATGCCCATTTTTGGTTTGGGCCTTTAAATCTGGGAGAACTCATTTTTTAAAGTTCTTTATATGTTCTCAACAGTAATCTTTTATCTGAGGGACAGCTGGCAAACATTTTCTCCCACAGTGTGGGTTGTCTCTTCACTCTGTTGGTGGGTTCTCTTGCTGTGCAAAAGCTTTTCAATAGGATAAGATTCCATTTGTTGATTCTTTGTGATAGTTCCTGTGCAATCTGATTTTTATTCATAAAGTCTTCGCTTACACAAATGTCTTCAGGAGTTTACCTCTGTACCTTCCAGGAAATTTAATATTTCCTGTTTTAATGTTGAGATCTTTAATACATTCAGATTTTAACTTAGTCCATGGTGAATGGTATGGGTCCAGTTTTAATCTTCAGCATGTGGAAAGCCAGTTTTGCTAACACCATTTATTAAAGAGGCTATCTCTTCCAATGAATGTGTTAGGCACTTTTGTCAAAGATAAGGTAGCTTAATGTGTCTGCCATTGTTTCTGGATCTTCTAATGTATTCCATTGATCTTTGGGTCTGGTTGTTTTTTTTTTTTTTGTCAGTACCACACTGTTTTTATCACAGTAGCTTTATATTATAATTTCAGGTCAGGAATTGTGATGCCCCCTGTCTTGTCTGTGTTGCCCAGGATTGCATTTGCTATTCTAGGTGTCTTCTGGTGCCACATGAATTTTAGGATTGTTTTCTCTAATTCTATAAGATATACTATTGGAATTTTGATTGGGACTGCATTGAATCTGTTCTGGAAGTATGGCCATTTTCACTATATTGATTCTTCTTACCAAAGACCATGGGATATCTCCCCATTTTTTAATATCCTCTTCAAAATCCTTTTTCAGAGTACTATAGTTTTCCATAGAGGTGTTTTACATCTTTCATTAGGTTGATTCCTAAGTATTTCATTTTTTTATTTTAAAGAGTATATAACA
>RJWM01040951.1:0-15175 GCA_004363535.1 Dasyprocta punctata
GCCCTGCTACAAGCCTTCTATGTTCAGAAGTGGGGCTTGTGGAAGTTGGTTAGATCATGGGGTGCTACACTCATCAGTGGATTCAACCACTAGTAGGTTCAGTGGCTGCATATACTGGTGGGAGGTGGGACCTGGTTAGAGACGGTCACTGGGAGTGTGACCTAGAGGGTGCATTTCCTTCCCCGGCTCCTCCTTGCTCTCTCTTGTTTCCTGGCCACCATGACATGAGCAGCTTTCTTCCACCAGACCCTCGCACTATACCTTCCTTGATTTGGAACCAGCTGACTATGGACTGAATCCTCTAAAAACCATGAGCCAAAATAAACTTCTTGTTTAAGTTGTAGGTGCCACATATTTTGTTCCAGCAATGAGAAAGTGACAAAGACAGGTTAACCAATGGCCACAAAATTACAAAGGAGAAATAAGTTCTGTTACAACATAGGGTCAGAGTTAGGGTTAACTAATAATAGCAATAATATGTGGCATATCTTAAACTACCTGGAAAAGAGGGTTTTAAATGTTCTCACCACAAAGAAATGATAAATGTTTGAGATGATGTGTATGCTAAGTACTTTGATTTAACCATTATGAAATGTATATGTGTATTGACATAATACACTAGTGCCCTGTAAATGTGTGTACTTATTATGTGACAATTAAAAAATAAAATGAAGAGCACCGTAAGTGTATTTATGCAGATGTATGTATGTTGAAAGTGAACTGGAAGGATGTACTCTAATCATTAACAGTGATTGTCTCTGGGTAGAGAAAGGGTCAGGTTAGGGTCCCCTCTCTACATTATATTGTATAGTATTTCTCTTTCATGCATTTCTGTTACCATCTTAGCTTTTGTGGTATTGTCAATATTTGTATGACTGTGTCTCTTTTTTTTATTCTGAACTTCAGGACATTGACACTTGTGTCTGATATTCCATACACACACACACACACACACACACACCAAACAATAACTACCATTCATGCTTGACTGCATGTATACGTCAGTGACAAGTTGAGGGCACGCTGTTAAAGTGACCATAATGGGAACATAGAAAGGTGAGTCTGAGAAGCACCTTTGGGGTGGTGTGTTTCTAGCCATGGAAATGAGAGGATCAGAGGGTGCCCAGTCTGCATAAGGAGCCACCCTTTCCATTGGTCATCTCAGTCTCATCCCCTCAGGTCACCTAATTATTCCTTATTCCCCACCTCCTGATTATAACTTGTCTGGCCAAGCAGATTTGTAACCAAGGAAACCACCCCAGTCATTGTCCTGGAGTTTGAGCATGATATGTTTCAGTACAGATAAATCCATTAACAATCTAGTTTTTAAACACACATTTCTTGTGATTCTGATTATCATCTTGCAGAACTCTGGAGCCACCCAGGATTTGACTGTAACAATCAAAACTGCAACTTCATTAAAATGAAGATTTCATTTTGACATAGAAAACTGAGCCCATTTTCCATGAGGACCTGTGAAAGTGCCAGCTAGATTTCTAGTGGATGCCCTGCAACAGAAGCATTTCATGATGGGAGCCCCTGGGATGAAAGAACTAGCTTTGCACTTCTGGTAGCATCTTCCTTCTGTAACCACAGATGGAAAGGGGGTTTTGGATTCCATTTCTGGAACCTTTACGGTGTAGGAAAGCTTGGTGGGCTATCACTTTTCCATCCTGTCTCTTTGTGAAGAGGAGTTGAGAAAGGTTACAAGCAATAAGTGACCTCAACCTACTTTCCACTTCAGGAGAAGTGGAGTCAGGAGATTAGTCCTTTCCTGCCAAAACTTGAGTTTGTGATGAACATTTGTGATACATATTCTACCTGTGGCTGGTCTGGGCTGTAGAGAAACTCCTCAAGTTCAAGGAAGCAGACTTTTGGCTTAAGAGAGAAATTAGAGGTTAGGGAGAGAGATAGGATTTGGTCAAGACAACGGTGAGGCCAAGAGAATGGTATCACAACTGGGTGGGCATGTGGACTCACCTAAAGCAAAATGGAAACATCTCCAGGCTGTGGGTTCTGACTATAAGAATAAGCCTTTCCTAGTCTAGGCCAGCTCAAGAATTGGAAAGATGAAGGATGTAGGGCCCAGTTCAAAGACATGAGCCTCAAATGCTGATGGAAATTTAGATGATGCCCTTGTGAATCTAGGGGTCAGAAAATTTCATCTAGCCAGGCCAAGTCTAGCAAGAAAGAGTGGGATCTAACATGGGCTGGCTGGGGCTTCTGGATCCTGGGAATCCAGAGTCAGGAAGTGCACCATTGATGAGCAATGGCTCTGAAGGCTGTCGGGGTCTTCATTGCTACTTGGGTGCTATGGTTTGTGTCTGGATGTCCCCCAAATCCTCATGAGGTCATGGGGGTAGCCTTTTCGAATGTGGCTGAATCTAGAGTTTGTGGTTGGTTCATTGTCTAGTGCTGGAATTGGGAGTGTGAGTGCTACACCCACCTTAGGGCTGGTGCTTTGCGTATAATATAAGGCAAGGAAAGAGGTCTTCTCTCCCCTTTTCTGCTGTTCTTGCTTTTGCCATCTGTCTTTCACTGCCTGAACTGCCATGAACTGTTGCCCTTGTGCCATGTCAGCCTGCCTTGGAGTGAGTAGATTATGGACCAAAACCTCCGCAAACTGTGAGCTAAATAAACCTTTCTTTCTTTAACCTTGGGTAGCGTGTATTTTGTCTCAGCAATGAGATAAAAGTAACTAAGATCCTGGGAATGTTGTGTGGTCCAGCCAGGCTTCTAGTACTGTCTTAGAAAAACACATCTCTGGCTATTTTTAACCAAGACATTCCTTTTTAATTTTTTTTCTATTTTAAAGAGGATAAAACAGAATAAAACCAATCAAAACAAGCCAGTGTAAGAGATACAGGACTTCAAAACAATATGAAACCAACAATAGTTATCATAATGCCTTTTGATATCTTCAAAATAGCTACAGATAACTTCAGACATACTAAAAATCAAACAGAAGAGAATATAACAGAAACAACAAAAACAAAACAATGAATGCAATAAAGGATTCAAAACAAGTCAACAGTAAATCCAAAATCACTACCACAATATACCTTGCTATCTTCAAAATAGCTGCTCCTGACATCAGATTTGACATAATCAAACAAAACAAAAGAGAATAAAACCCAACGCAACCAAACAATGGAAATGATACAAGACTTCCAAAACAAGACCATAAGGAATTAACAATGGCTGCAGAAGAACAAGATGGTGGAACAGTAAGCAGCAGAGTAAACATCCTCCCTGAGAGATACCTTCCAGATGCCAGAATATAGCAACATGGGGAAGACAAGAAGGAAGGAAGTGGGTCCTCTGGACCCAGGAAGAATCTAAAGCGAGAATTGAAGCCCACAGAAGGAGTAGAAAGAAACACTTAAACAAAGGTGGCAGCTCGCGGCACCTCTGCCCATAGCTGGACCCACAGTGTGGAACCTGGGGACTCATGATCAAGGTGCTGCGGTGGTGGCAGTGACCCCAGAGGCCACTGTCAAGAGAGGCAGCATTGGAGGAGAGTGGCAGTGGATGGGGGAGCAGACCTGGAGAACTGAACTGGCTGACGGTGAGTGTGCAGAGGTCTTCACCCTCCCGCCAGAGAAAGAGATTGGCTGGGAGACATCTTGGAGTAGGGCTGGGGACTCCTAGCTGGGCGCAGACCTGTGGAGGTTGCTTAGGCTGAGCCCTGCCCCCTGCATGCATCCTGGGAGCCACCTCGGAGGGTCCCTGTGGGTGACAGGCTTGGTCTGGAGACAGTGGCTCTGTGCGCACTCCAGGGGTAGTGGTGGAGGGTCCACAGGTGACCAGCCCACCAGCCCAGGATTGTGGGTGGTGGCTCCGCCCCTGCATGCACTGCACCAGCCATCACAGAACCAAGGCAGGCTGGGGAAAGGCAGCAGATAGCACTGTATCAGCGCCCCCAGTGACAATCATCAGATATCCATAATCAGCACTAGCTAGAAGAACCAGTCTCACTTCAGAGAAATTGCAGCCAATGAGAAGAGTGCCTGAGTCCCCAGTACCCATTTGCCCAGAAGAACCCAGGAATATGTCAAGACAAAGAAGCAAAAGGCAGTCTCTGGTCTCCAGTCCAAACAGAGAAAGTCCAGGAGATCCAAATGCAGAAGAGACTGGGAGTCCCACAACTGAAGTTTCTGACGTGATGGCAACTGAAGTAAAGAAACAACTTCAAGAGGCTATAAAAGAAATTAGAGCAGAAATACTAACTCAACTAAAAGAAGAAATGAAAAACATAACAAAAGAACTGCTAGGCAGCTCTAAAGGAGATATAGATGAAAAAACGGAGCATAGGAAAATGAGGGAAACCTTGAATGAACAATACAAAAAAGATTTAGAATACATGGAACAGATTCAAAGAGCTTACCAGGAAATCAAAAACTCCAATGAAAGTTGGCAAAACCACTTGAAAGAAACTGAAGATAGACTTTCAAACCTTGAAGACAGGTTTGAAGCTTGTGATCATGAAAGGAAAGATCTCTTAAAAATAACAAGGAACCTGGAAGTAACAATGCAATGGTTGCAAGACAACCCAAAGAAACATAACTTAAGAATGAAAGGTGTGAGTGAAAAAGCAGGGGTCAGTACAAATGAAATTAAAAGCCTATTTACAGAAATAATTTTTGAAAACTTCCCAAGCATGGGAACAGGAAGTGACTTTCAGATAAGTGAAGCATATAGAACTCCAGCTAACCATAACCAAAATAAATCAGCACCCAGACATATAGTAATCCAGATCCCAGAAATTCAACATAAGAACAGAATATTAAAAGCTGTTAGAGAAAAGAAGCAGATCACCAACAAAGGAAAACCCATCAGAATCATAACAGACTTCTCAACACAAACCATCAAGTCCAGAAGAGCTTGGAGTGAAGTATTTCAAGCCCTGAAAGAAAACAACTTCCAACCCAGATTGATGTACCTTGTGAAACCATCTTTCAAAATTAATGAAGAAACAAGATATTTCCATGACAAAGAACAACTAAATGAATTGATGACAACCAAGCCAACCCTACAAAGAATACTGAAGGACATTTTAGAGAGAGATAAAAAAAGTTCACAGCTCCAGAAATGGTGGCAGAGGGATATTGCCGAGCGGGGCAGACAACTGAGTAGAGAGGAAAACTGGGCAGCCAACTGCAGGAAAAGTGACATGGTAGAGACAGGGCAGTGCATGTTGGCCTTAACTATTAACGTAGATGGCCTCAGTCCACCAATGGAAAGAAACATAGGCAGAGGGGATCGGGAGACAGGATCCACCAATATGCTTTATACAAGAAACACATTAAACTCGAAAGGGAGTTCATAGACTGAAAGTCAAAGGAGAGAGAACAATGCTGTATGTGACAGGGAACCAAAAAGAAGTGGGGGTAGCTTGCACATTAGCTACATAGTGGACAAGAAAGTGTGGCAATTTTATCCAATGGAAAGCTACTCAGCTATAAAGAAAAACAACCTCAAGCCTCTTGTACGTAAATGGATACAATTTAAGATCATGTTCATGGATGAAATGGCCCAGAGCCACATGGGTGAGCATCATGTTATTTCCCTAGAACAAAAAACAAAACAAAACAAAAAAAACTAAAGGAGTTAGTAGGATTCAAAATACATAATACATATTGTAAAAATGAAAGGGGAGGAAGTGTCTAAAAAGGGACGGCAGTGGCCATTGTTAATCTATCATTGGGATTCGAGTCCTATGTTGTTTTCATTGAGCTGTTTGGTTTGATCTTATTCTATTTTGGTTTGCCTAATTTTATTTTATTTGATGGCATAGACAGCTATTTCAAAGATAACAAAACACATTATGGTAGCCATTATTGATAACTCATCACCTTGTTTTGAAACCCTATATTGCTTTCATTGGTTTGTTTCGAGTGATTTTATCCTATTTTGATTTGTTTGATTGTATTATGACTGATGATATAAACAACTGCTTAGAAGATAACATGAGGCATTATAGTATCAGTGTTGTTTTACTATGTATTGCTTCCATTGTTTTGTTTTTCATTGGTTTTATCCTGTACAATTTTGTTTGATTGTATTGTGCCTGATGGTATGGGCAGTTATTTTGAAGATAACAAGAGGTATTATAAGGGGAAAGGAGGAAAGAAGGAAGGGATAAGGAAAAAGACATAAATTTGTATATAGGTATACATAAGATAGTTAAAATGACTATACTACTAAATGCATTATTATTGAAAAAGAACAGTTAACACTCATATAATTAGATCAATTTTGCATGTCTACATCTGTTCATCTAAACAACCCCTTCGGAGGTAACAATGTGCAACATTATAACCACTGTCAAATTCCAATCATCTCACTTTATAAACCTATAATGTTATTGTATTAATTTGTTGTTGTTGTTGTTTGTTTGTCTCTTTTGCTTTTTGTTTTTCTTTTCTGTGTCCATTTTCTCTTAAATTAAAAGAAAGAAAAGCCCAGTGGCTGCAATCCTCAGAAGGAGATGCCCTCTAGATGTCACACTGTGTACCACTATCCTTTGAACCTATGATCAGACCACTGGCCCTAGATCTGCAATGTTATTGAAAGAACAAAGCACCACAGGCATCCAATTGCATTTCACCTTCATAGCTATCATCACAGCCTGTGTTTCTCCAGATAAGCTGGTCACTTACACCGGGTGAGATGTGGTGGGTTGGGGATTGGTACTTCTTGTTTGTCAGCCTGTGGGCCAGAAGAGGCTGGGGTCTGTCTGTTCCAGTCTGGCAGTGGGCCGTGCATGGTGCTGGTTCCCAGACCCAGCTTGCTTGCTGGTGTGGCCTTGTTCTCTCTCTAACCAAGACATTGTTTGGTTAGAGATTAGACAGCTCTAGCCAGGAAGAGAAGGAAGGAACAAGGTATCTGAAGTAAAAGTCAACAGATCCTCAAGGCCTTAGAGAGAATGATACAAATGGTCTTTTTTTCTGAATTTAATATAAGTAAAATAATGATGATGGTGACAATCAGAGACCTGGCAGCTACCACTTCTATAATGCTTACTATGTGACAAAGCTGTATGAAAATTGTTTTAGATTTACCTAATTCCTTTGATGAACCTATGAAGTATGAATTATTCTCCTGTTTTACGGAAGAGGAGATTAAAGTACAAAGAGATTATGTTGGTCAAGGTTATGTAACTATAAGCAGGAAAACTAAAATATGAATTGGCACCACATTTGTTCCCAAAACCAGTGTGTTTTGTTTTGGTTTGGTTTTTGGAAATAGGGCCTCACTATGTAGTTCAGATTGGCCCTGAACTCCTGGTGATCTGCCTGCCTCAGCCTTCCGAGTGCTGGAATCACAGGCATGTACCACCACACTTGGCTCCAAAACCTGTGATTGTAAATGAGATTTTATTGGACACATCCAAGTCCATTTGCTTGTTTCTTCTATGGCTGCTTTCATTCTACTGTGGCAGTGTTGAAAAGCCATGACAGAGACCATGTGGTTCCCAAACTCTAAAATATTTATTTAGAGCATGGCCCAAACAGACACTGGTTGCTGCCTTTTGATAGATCATTGAAATCCTGTGCTCTCAATCATGTTCTACATAGATTTTGAGACTCTCTGCTACCCTTGTATCTGCTCAGCTCTTGACTATGTCTTAAGACTTTTGTGGTCAGTATGTAAGCCCATAGACTTCCTATTGTCCTTCCTACCCCAGCGTGTGGGCTTCTTATGGCTCCAGCTGATACTGTCCAGCGTTGGGTCAAGGCTTAGGCATCAACAACCAGTACTATTGATGCTGATTCCAGACCAGTTGGCATAAAGAAAAGCTGACTGTTGGAATGTGGTAGCATAGGGAGCCGAAACCAACAGGTAGAAAAGGGGCTGGCCAATGTGTAGTTGGTGTAGGACTTGAAGGGAAACTGAAAAAAACTCTCAGAAGAATTCAGCAAAAAAGAGCAGAAAATGAGAAATGGGTTCTGGGATGCCAGGAGAGTTACTATTAGAAATTCAGTTGAAATTCAAAGAACAAATAGAGAAGAAAAGAACTGCATGCATCAAAGAGTAGTCCTTCGGCTGCCCGTTGTTGACTGCTGCTTGGGTGGGGCGAGGATTACTGGCTCTTTCCTCACCTCCCCTGTCACCCTCTGGATGCTACACAGGATGCAACACATAGAATAGCTTCCTTTCTCTCATGTCAGGATCAGGGAGGAGGTCCCCATGCCTGTACAGAGATCAGCAGCTCTAAACCCTTGCATCTGGGATCCATGGATAACAACACACCTCAACATTCTGGAAAGTTCTGCTCTGATCACAGCATCTTCTCTTGTACATATGTCTGACCATTTTTTGCCTCGATAAATTATAATATTGTTCTAGGGTCTTGCTTGACCTTCTCTCCTCTTCTCTCCTCTTCCCTCCCCTCCCCTCCCCTCGCTTCTTCTCATCTCTCTTTCTCTTCTTTACTTTTCCTTTCTCCTTCAAAATCACCTTGAAAACCCCTCTCTTAATCTACTATTCACATCACCTTCTATATCTTCTACAGTAAATTATTCCCAACAGAAACAGAAATGTCAAGGTTACCTTATACAGAAAGCAGAACTCTAGAAGCCAAATAAGTGAAAACAAACTTTTTTTTTATCCAGCCAATCCATCCCAGGACTAGAAACTATGAGACATGGTTTTATTTGCTTAGATTACCTTGCTTGCATGCTAGATGCTTTCCAAATATTTAAAACTCAGTGATGGACATGTTCATGAATAATGTGTTTCATTTCATGCAGTTAGCATCTGAGTCACCGATGTAGGATAATGGCCCTGGGAGCCCTTAGTTCCAGAAAGTGCTCACGACTGGGACATAATCCTGAGTCCCAAGTGTTGTGTCAGATAGTGCTGCTCTAATGCAAATAGGCTCAGTGGCTCCAGGCACTATAACTTGAAAGGGAGGGATATGCCAACTCCTCAATAATATTATTGAAAAGTCATTTAGCAAGTTTTGTAATGTGCGCCTCTGCACAGATTGGAAGTCATGCTCAATGAAAGCAGGGTGCTACTCCACATAGCTAAAACATATTCTTGAGCCTGAGGGACATGAAACTTAATTTCGGTGCTGCCAAGGAAATACCAAAGCAGCTGGCAATTGATGTATAAGCTTCATGGATATTCAGGGCAAGAAGTTGGTCCTTTGGTATGAGGACATTGAAAAAGAAAAATAAAAGAAGCAAGCAGTCTGTCTTAATCCATAATCAGTTGGCTCCAATGTAGGGTGCCTTGGCAGAGCAGAACACTCATGGCAAGCAGAAAGTACGAAAGCAATAAACCTCAGAGACAAGCCTCTTTCTGCCCCTTTTATCTTATTCATACTGCTGGGATTAGGGCAGCACCAATCCAATCAGTGGACTGATCCAGCAGTCATCCACCCTTAATCCCAGAGCCCTTAGTCCAAGGATTGCACTATGAATCAATTGCACACTCTAGATTCAGCCACCTCTGAAAAAACCCTATGACCACATGAAGCTTTGGGAGGACATCTAGACACAAACCATAACACAGTGCATGGTTTTGAATGTTGCAAAAACAGAACAGTGTTTTAACTTTCTTTCCTTTTAGTGAAAACCCCAAAAGCTGCACACATGCTCATAGCAAATAAGAGGCTGGAATCCTCTTTTACAGAGGTAATATTCAGGGATAATGCTGTATTTCAACGCAGTGAGGGAGGAGTGTTCAAATAATAGCATATATACATATAATGAAACATAGATTGTTTAGGCAACTTTCCACTGATGTAACAAAATATCATGGATATCCAATTTGTAAGATGGAAACTGATATTGTGATTTGGGATCATGACATCAGAAGTTCCAGACCATGGCCAGCTGGCTCTTTTGCTATGGGCCTGTGGAGAGGAAGAATGGTGGGCAGTGCATGGTGGAGCAGAGATACTCACTTCATGCTGCTGGGGAAGCAAAGAGAGAGGAAGGTTGGGGTTGCACTATCAGCTTTAAGGAAGTGTCCCCAGTAATTTAACTTCCCACCCACTAGGGCCCACCTCCTAAAGGTTCCAAAACCTCCTATTTGCATCTCAAGCAGGTGAGCAAGCCATTAGCATAAGGACTTTAGAGGGACACATAGGATCCAAACCGTAGCACAGATGGACAAGTTGGAAATGAAAAGATGGAAATATATACACCATGAAAACAACCAAAGAAAAGTGAAGAACAAAATAATAATAAAAAAGAATGGAAGCAAGTGAAATATAACTCTGACACATTATCAACACAGGCAAAAGTTGATTGCTTAGAAGTTTTAACAAAATTGGTAAGTCTCTTAACTAGAAAAGAAAAGAGAACACAAAATGCCAATATCAGGAATGAAAATGAAGAGTAGTACTAGAGATTTAACAGACATTAAATAATGAAAAGAAGGTATTATGAACTAATGTCAATACATCCAACTAGAGTAAGATGTAAAAATTCTTTGAATCAACAATTTTTTGAAACTCCCTTAAGAAGAAATAGAAAACTTGAAGAGTTCTATGACTATTAAAGAAGATAATGTAATTAATAACTTCACAGAGGAACTTCAGGCCCACCATTTTTACTAGTGAATTATAACAAAACAAACATTTAGCAATGAAATATTGCCAATGTATAACCAATTATGTCAGAATCAAGAAGAATATTTCCCAAAGCATTTGATGAGGGCAGCACAACTCTGACACTAAAATCTGATTGATATTATAAGAAAAAATGTATAGGCTACTGTCCACCATATAGGCGAAAAATTTTTAGCTATTATTAGCAAATCAAGTCCAGCAACAATTAAAAAAGATTAAGCATAATAGTCACAAGTGGTTTGTCCCAGGTGTAAAAGTTTGTTTAATACTTGCAAATCAATCCTGTATTTTATAACATTAATAAATTATGGGAAAAATATGATCTCAGTTAACACAGAAAAATCATTTGATGAAATTCAACAGTTGTCCATGGTTGGAATTTTTTTACCAAACAGGGGAAAGAAGGAAGTTTCATTAATCTCATAAGGAATACCTATTAGAAAGAAACCTAGAGTTATTCATAGCTAAATGGATGCATCTGGATACCATAGTTTTAAGTGAAATAAATCAAACACACATATGTAAATATTGCGTTGTTTCTCTGGTGTGAGAAACCGAAAGTGTAAATAAGAACTAAAATACATAATAGATATTGTGAAATAGGAAGAAATTATTCAAAAGGAAAGGGGAATGGTGGTGGGGAGGGAAGGGAAAAGAAAAATATGAGAAAAAATGTATAAAATGGAAACAAAGCTTTGTAAATAAGGAAGGGAAAAGTGGTTGAAGGGAGGGGAGGGAAACAGGGGAAAAAAGAGGAACTAAGATATATCATGTATAGGTACAAGTTTCCTATGATGAATGTGATCATTATATATATCTAAATTGTACCAATTAACTTAATAAAAACAAAGTTAAGAAAAAACCTACATAGTCAAAGTCATACTTAGTGATGAAATATTAAATGCTTTCTTCTGAGATTTGGAAAAAGGAAATGATGTTTATTTTCACTGCTTCTGTTCAACATTACTCTGGGAGATCTTACTAGTAAGAAAAGTCCTCCTCAGAAAATAATCAAAGATTGAAATGCAAGAACTAAAACTACCTCAGATCAGAGTCGATGTGTCTATGTTAGGAAATCCCCAAAAAACCTATAAATAACTTGAACAAATAAGTAAATTTAGCAATATATTGATGAATGTATCCCAGTGTTTTAAAATTGGGTATTATTTCTAGGTAGTAGCAATAAAAAAACTTGAAAATGAAACTTCAAAAATGCCATTTAAAATAGCATCAAAAAAAATCTCCCCTTGTATCTGGAAATAAATTTATGAAAAGATCTATAGGACCTCTGTGCTGAAAAGTAAAAACGTATGACTGGGAAATGCTAACAAAAATGCAACAAATAGAGAGATATATCATAATATTGACTGGAAAACTTAAAGTTTTAATATGTCAATTCTTATCAAATTGATTTATAGATGCACTGCTCTATTAATTAAAATCCCAGTAGACTTCTGCTTTTGAGAAATTGATAAGCTGAATCCAAAATGATTATTGAAATGCAAAGAACTTTGCAGAAGACGAAAACGGTTGTAGGACTTATTAGCCAAATTTTAAAGCTGATTATACCATCAACTGAGTTTTCTCAAGACAGAAATTCAATGGGCAAATTAAAGTTTTCCAATAAATGGCACTTAAACTGAATAACTGTATGAATTACCTTGGCCTATACCTTACTACATACATGAAAATTAGTTTAGCATGGATTTTAGACCTAACGGCAAATTAAATTACAGAGTTTTTAGACGAGTACTTAGAGTATTTTCTTGATCCTTAGGAAGCAAAGATTGCTTAGAACACAAAAAGAAATCAGAAAAGAAAATATTTGATGAACTTTACCAAAACACGCTTGTCAAAAGGTTTTGTCAAGATGGTCAAATGTCAAGCCACAAACTGGGAGAAAATACTGGAGTACATATATTTGACAAAGAACGTGTACTGAGAAGACAAAGAATTCTTGTGAATCAAAAGATAGACAAGCCAACATAAAAGTAGCCCAAAGGTTTGGAAAAATGTTCAGCAGATGAAAATGTCCAATGGTTTAGTAAGTATATCGAAAGGTGTTAATCACTTAAAATCAGGTAAATGTCAATGAAAACTATAATGAGATCCCTTTAACACTTTTAGAATGGCTAAAATGGAAGAGGGTGAGCACATTCAGTTTGACAAAAATTACAAGCGATTATAAGACTTGTATTTTTGCAATGTGAGTACATATTAGCCAACCGCGTAGGAAAAAAATATAGATAGATATATTCGTTCTGTGACCAAGAAATTTCACACAAAGCATTATTCAAAAGAATAGGTAGATATGTCCACAAATGGCTTACACAGAACATCCAGACTGAAAATTGGCGTTACACAAATACCCACTGATAAGACATAAACAGATTGTGGCATATTTCTACATTCTACTATGTAGGAATAAAAAAAAAGAACAGACTATTGATAACATGAACAACATGGCCAAATCTCAAAAACATTACATTGAGTGAGAAAAGCCAGATACAACAGAGTACATAGACTGTATGAGTCCATTCCCAAACTAAGAATCCACTTGTATGGAGTCAAGATTGGTCAAAATAAATACAGGGTGACTGGAACTAATTGGGAGAGTCAGAGGCTGCCTCGGCGTTGGGGAACAATGAACTGGAAAGAGAGCAGGGAAGGAACTGGGATTATGAAAATATTGATCAGAGTAATGCTCACATCTCTGTCAAAACACATCACATTACACACTTGTGCTTTGTGAATTTTACTGCAGGTACATTATTCCTCATTAAAGCAAAGAGCATATAAAAGTGCAACAAAGATTACCACAATCAATGCTGCAGAGAATTAAGAGAGAGAAAAGAAAAGAATCGGCGGCCGGCGAGAAGAATGACTCAACAGGAAAGGCGATGAGTAAGACCCCGGAAAGCAGGCGCGGAAGGAAGGCTGGGATTCACAGCGGAAGAAGTGGTGGTGGTGGTGGGCGGCTTGCTCTCTCGGGGAAACAAGACGGCGAGCTCCTAGTAATTGCCAGCCTCAAGCCTCAGGGCAGCATCGTGACTCACTGCGAGCCTCAGAATCACCGGGGTGCACTTCAACAGTGATCTCTACTTCGCAGCGAATGTGACGATGAATACGTACAGCATATTAAAAACACTAAATCAATCCAATAGCTAGCATCTGCAGTCGCAGTGCCCAGCGTTTCAGGAAGCCCTGAGCTTGTTTTGAAAGTATCTTTCTGGCTGGTTGTATAATACCCAGAATAATGTGTTGTGAAAACAGGAAATTACCTCCAAAGCTTTTTGGAAGTAGAAGAAATGCAAATTATCAGTCGATTAAAAATCTAAGCATGTAACTTGGGTTTTAGTTTTCTCATTTTAAAAACAAGTAAGATTTGGCTTTATTTTCTTTAAAACTTCTTTCATGTCTAAAAACACTGCAAATGAAATTGTGGTTTGCTGAGGAGTTTAACTAAGTCCTGACATGGAAGGTCCTCGACAAGCTGGTCCCAAGCCTTTTTAGCATTTAAAGTCTGCTTAGTCCTCAAATAACTACATCTCCGCTCAAATCTAGCACTTCTCCTGAGCCCTCGTTATGTACCATCCCCCTCAATGGAAAGTTGCTTCAACCTGATATCGAGACAATAACTACACATTATTTGTGTCTACCTGATTGGTTCTAGGATCATTCTTGAAAATAAGAATCTCTCCCACCCCCTGAATGCCCTAAGGCTATATTAGAACTGCATCCCTTTGAGAAAAGAAGCTCAGATGCGTATAAACACAATTCTCCAGGGGAGGGCCCAGTTGCTGGGAAGAAATGTTTCCATATGAAGTCAGAGAATGAACAGCAACAGCCGTGGGCCCAGAGATGTGGGATTTACAGTGATGTTGATGGATTGGACCGTGTTATTAGCAGAGGCAGGCCAGCCAAATCACAGACAGAGAAGCATAATATGCTTTGACATCTAGTATGCTTTGCTAAATTAAAGTTTAAAAAGGAAAGACATGAATAAATGAAACAGCTACTTGAAGGCCAGTCTATTAAATGAAAATGACTCCATGTGAGTTCCAGAATACACTTTAAGCCACTTTGGGTACTGCTCAATCATGAAACTAAAAATATCCTCCAAATGCTTGGCCCACTGGTGAGTTTGCTTGGAAGGAATTACACTGTACAAGAAGAATTAGTACCTGGTTGCAAAGAAAACTTAAAGCTTTTTGAAGATTCTCGTCTGGTAAGAGTGTTAATCATGACGGTGGGCAGAGGTGATGTTAATTATCTGGTTATAACGTTTTAATGTCTTTCCAAGGTGCTTAACATTCCAAGTGCTTCACATTCCACAGGCTCTGGCCTATGTGCCTCTGTCTATTTCTGCAGCCTCTTTTAACACTTTATTTCTTTCCTTTTGCTGCAGCTCCCAGCTGTCTGGTTCTACACACTACACATTACTCCCTGCCTCAGGACCTTAGCACATCTGCTTTCCTTCTGCCAGGAGTGTATGCCTGCTTTGTGCCTGGATATCACCTATGCATTCATGTTGCTTCTTTGAGAAGTCATAGGAAGTTTTCTTATCGCACATTTGTAGTATTCTGT
>RJWM01040952.1:0-15173 GCA_004363535.1 Dasyprocta punctata
TAAATATTCATTTTTAAAAATAACTTATCTAGCAGATTTAGGAATATACTAGGACTAAAAATTAGTAGATCTGAAGACAAAGAAAATGTTTTAGGGCCTTACCCTGGGTTTGAAGCCCATCTCTGTACGGTTTCTTCATCATCACCATCACACAAATCAGCAAAAGCTGCTTCTAAGTCTTCTAATTGACGAATTCGAATATCAACAATATCTACCAAATCTTCCTTTAAATACATTGAAAAGCTGAGAATATACAGTTATTCTTTCAAAAAACAAGTGAAATCTTATTATAATGAAAATCTTTAACACGTTATTTTTATATAATGAGCTTGACCAATAAACATAGATGCACATGTGTGCACACACATGCATACGCACACATGAAATTTGGACAGTCCTTTAAGACAATGCTAATAAGTTATGACACTACTCAACAAGTAATAAATGCATAAAATCCAAAAGAAACAAATGATGGGTACCTCAGTTAGGTTACTAGCAGGCTTTTTAAATTGGTAGAGCTCTTGTAAGATTTTGTATTCCTCCTAGAAAACAAAACAGCTAAAGTTAGTTTTTTTTTTCAGTGATATGCTTTTCATGAAACACAGATTTGCATGTGACAGACAGCGTCTTAGATAATTACTCAATGGTTTGTTTGGCACAATCAGGCAAAATGTATTTTATAGATTTCCACTGTAAATAGGATTTCTTCAGGGCAACTCTTACCCAGTTGGCCAGGACAATAAAGTATAAACAGTCACCACATAACACTAGGTAGCTACTGGGTCATGAGATGAAAATAACGTCCCATCATGTAGATGAATACATTCTAGGGTCTTAATAAACTTTAGCTGTTTATAAAAAATGGAGCACAAAGACACTGCTAGAAGCACACTGGCGATCACAAAACCTGTGTTAGGAGTTTCCACGCATAGGAAGAAAGATGCTTGTTATACCTTGCTTGGCACAACCAGAGAGTTTCATTATGTAGGTGAATACACTTGGCCCATGTAACCCGACTTAAGGCTACTTCCAGGAAGAAGTCATATCTAAGAACTGAAACTTACTAAACACAATGTTTAGTATCATTCTCAGCGCTTTACTAATTCTAACACTCTTAAGAGTTGGGTCTGGCTGCTTTTCAGTGTTAGGGATCAAACCCAGGACCTTGTGCATGCTAGGCACGTACCTTACCACTGAGCTATCTCTTTGGCCGGCTGGGCATGACTATTAGCCCCACTTCACATTTGAAAAACTGCAAGTCAAAAGGTTAAGTAACTTTCCCGAGATCACGGTTCATATTAACAAACAGAATTCTCTACTATTTATCACTATGATATTAAAAACATACATACTAAATTCTAAAGTATAATAAAGATTGAGTATCCATTATCCAAAATGCTTAGGACCAAAAGTATTTCAGAATACTCATGCCTTTTTTAAAATTTTGAGACAGGGTCTTGTTAAGTAGCTTAAGCTGTTCAGGCTGGGCTCCAATTTGCGACTGTACTGTTTCAGCCTCCCAGAGCACTGGGATTACAGCGTGCTACCATGCCCAGCTGGATTTTGGAGATTTCTGGATTTTGGAATATTCTGAATAGACTTAACTAGTGCATTTCATCACGGTTCTCAAAAGCTGTTGGATTTTGGAGCATTTTAGATTTTGGAATTAGGGAGGCTCAAACTGTATATAATTTTAAACAATTAAAAAGAAAGAAGTGTATGTGACAGAGTGTAGCCTCCAGAACCTGAAATAATTGCTAGCGAGCTATCTGCAGAAAGTTTCCCATGCCCTAATCTAGAGAAATGCCGTATAACTCTCAAGATCTATGTTTTAAAAGTAGTGCCTACCTGGTTGAACATTTCTTTGAAGGGATTCTTGACTGAAAAAAAATCTAAGTCAATATCTAAAACAAAGGCATCATTGCCTTTCTTCAAAATTTCCAGAATCTCCTGAGTGCAGGCTGTAGTCTGACACTGTTGTCTTTCAGAAGAATAAAAACACGAAGATGATGGCTCTTGGCATGCTTGGCCCGGGGTCTGTGTCCCTGCGTCCTTCTCCAGTTCTCCTGAATGACAGTCACAGTGAGCGGTGGCAGGGTTTTCCAAACCTTCCAGTGCTAACCTGGGCTTCTTTGCAGAAGGTACTGCAGCATTTTCTCCTTGACTGGCACAAAGTTCATGAGGCTTCACCATAATTACATCCAACTGTAATGGTTTTTGGTTTTCTAGCTGGTCTTCAGGTACAAAGAGACCATCACTTAGGAAATAATGATCTGTACTTGTGACCCTATATCAGAGGAAAAAATTATTTTAAAGAATGGACAAATTAGCTGACATTTTGCTATGGTATTACAGATTCAAGAAGAGATATATTTAACAAAAACTGAAACTTGTCATTAGCGATTGTTTCTGTTCTTCTGTAGAAATATCGTTCTCCAAATCCTCAGCTGGGCACTCAACTGCCCAAAGTGAAGGGTAAAATTCATAGTTTACCTAAAGCCACTTGAGTAAATGCTGGCCAGTGGCCTCTTGAGCAAATGCTCTCCTGCTCTCTGCTGCCTGGCAGTGAACACAGAAGGGACAAGTTACCATGGACTATGAGGACTCTCAAGACACTGGAACATGTACACAGAACAAAGTAGAGTTCCCCAAACTGTGGAGTTGCCACGTAGGCCTGGACTGTGTGCGGTGAACTCTAACTCAATCAGAAAGAAACAAACCTCTTTGTTTAAGCCAGTGCTACTCTGGTTTCTCTCAGACCAGCTGAATCTGTATCCAAAATTACTTCAGATTAAAAGTTAGGACTGGAAATAATTTCTCTTAAGAGAAGCTCCCTCTGACATTCAAGGCTTTGTCAAACTCTATACAACCATATTTTCAACATGAAAAGCCACTTAAAACTATCCACGCACTTGGAGCATGCATTCCACAAGTTGCAGACTTGTCCCTTGGATCCCCAACACTCTGCCTCAGGGGATCCTTCTACCTTGGCCTCCCCGGTATCCAGGACGATAGGCGTGCCACCATGTCCAGTGGAGTTTCTGATTCCAGATATACTGGCATGTTCTTGGCGTTTCAACTATATTGTGCCTTGGTAAATACTTACATCAGTATAGCCTAGTATATTTCTTCCAAACAAACAAAAATGACAGTATTTACTTCCCACCTGCCCATACCTAGCACATACAGTTGTATGAAAAATAGATTTATGCCACAATCAACTAATGTTCAAGCTTATTAAAGACTGTACCATCCTAATAAGGACAAAGGCTTTATCCCCAACCTAAATTTATGTTGTCTATAGTAATGGAAAGTTTACATCGATCTTGTTTATACAATACACATAGGATCTCAGACTGCATATATGCAATGTTCATTTCATAAATTTTTACTTGTAGAATTAACTAAGATAGTGAGATAATCAAAGTACTCCAAATATTGTTGTCACAGAGTTTCAAATGCTGCGTCAAATCATGCAAAATTATTTGCTTTTGCATTTTAAATCAGGCCCACTCACTTATAAAATCTATTTTTCACACAGACCAGTATTATGAACAATATTTATTATATTGATTCCTAATTTTTCTTTCAAATTATATAATAAATGCATTTATATCAATTTCATACCACAACAGTTATTTGTGCAAATGATAAGAGCACACACTACCAAATTTATGTTAATGCAGGAATAAAAAGTATCATTTATAATAAGAAAAACTATTTCACTTTCCATGTGTTACTATTTCATCCACTGTTCTTCAAATTCTAGCAAGTTGTGATTACAATGCTTAAAATATTCATCCCATTGCAAGAGAATTTAGAAAGTACATACTAATATTTTAAAAACTGTTATAGTATCACAATACATAAAAAATTGGTTAAATAGCTTATACAACAAAACAGGAACATGTAATTCAAGTCAGAAGCCCTGTAATTTAATTAAGACTAAGTAGTCACCTAAAATTAATGATATTAATGAAGTTAAAACTTACAACATACCTACTTAGTCATTGGATTTATTAAAAAAACAAAACAAAACAAACAAAAAAAACTTGACACAATTTTGCTTTCTCATTCCTAACTGTTAAACTTAACACATTATATTTTGGAGGGTTAAGGCTCAATCTGACCCTATTTGTATATAGAGAATATTAGGAAGTTACAGGAAACCAAAGTAAGAAAGAAGCATTCAGATCCTTTCACACTTATAAATACGAGGAAATTACCTGATTGTCGTGGTAGAAGTATCTTTGCCTACAAAAAAATGGTGTTTTCCCTCTCTGATTTGCTGTGCCCACGTGGGATGAAGCCATATGATGTGAGAAAAGTGGCCAGCATAAACTGCAGGCATAATCCAATTCTCAATACTTAATTCTCTGAAAAAGAAAGAGAAGAACTATTAAAAAGATAATGTATTTTCTTGAATGTCATTTTATCCACAGAATTTTAAGATAGCCAGTCTCAGAGTGTGATGCCTGAGGTTCCCGAGACTTTTTTCAGGATGACCACTATTTTCTTAAAAATACTAAGGTATGATTTCTCTTTTTCATTGTATTGACATTTGTCCTGATGGTTCAAGAGCAGTGGAAGGTGGTGTGCTAAGAGGAATGAAAACAGCAGCACAAAATCTATATGTAGTCATAGTTATTTTGCATTATGAAGGACTAGTATAAAAAAAGCAGCAGCATCTAGTTTCACTAAAGATTGCCCTTGATTTTATTACAGATTGATCATGAGCACATTTTTTTTTCTTTTTTTTTTTTTTGTGGCAAGGGGGATTGAAATCACAACCTCGCACCTGCCAGGGAGGCATTTAAACCACTGAGTCAAACTCCCGGCCATAGTTTTTTTTGAGACAGCGTCGCACTATGTAGCTCAGGCTGGCCTTACGCTCATGTTGTAGCTCAAGCCAGCCTTGAACTCACAACGCTCCACCTATCTCAGCCTCCTGAGTGCTGGGATTGAAGGCCTGCGCCACCACGCCCAGCTGTGAGCGCCTATTTTTAAATATTTCGTGTGGCAAAAGACAGGCACATAGAAATCACTTCTGCTACATACCTTGAAGTACAATGGTTGCCCCAAAGAAAAGTATTTGTGTTTCAATTATAAACCAAACATTATTTTACTTGAAAGAAGGAATGATCAAAGTCAGGTGTGATAGTGCTTACAATCACACCACTCTGGAAGGCCCAGCCTATGCAATTTAGCAAGCTGGCCAGAACTTGGCTCAAAGTTTAAAAAAGGGCTGGAGATGGAGCTCAGTGCAGAGGCCCAGGGTTCAGTCTCTAACACCAAAAAGATAGAAAGTAGGAGTGACCAATAAAGTATTGTTATTTAGACCAGTGGTTGACTTGTTAGGGTCTATATTCCAAGAAGGCTTTAAGGAACTTTTTCACCTGTCAAGTTTCAGTGTAGTATCAACAAACATTTATAAATATCCGAAAAGTCTATGAAAATTCTTTTTCTTAACTACATGTCTGTGAGAGCCTGAATTATCATCATAAAGTTATGCCAAAACATATGGTGATAGACTAAATATAAAAGCAGATATGATAACCCAGCAGTCTTCTATAAAGGGAAATATTAAAGAAACCTGCAAGAAGTTAAACAATGCCACTCTTCTAAGTTTTTTTTTTTTTTTTTTTTTCTTTTTCAGACAGGGTCTTGCTATGCAGGGCAGATTGGCTTTGAACTCACTATATAGCCCAGGCTGGCTTGAACTCACGGGTGGTCCTCTAGCCTCAGCCTCTGGAGTGCTGGGATTACAGAAGTGTACCATTATGCCCAGCACTTAAGGTTATTTTTTTTGTTTTGGAAAGTATGTTTAGTTTTCATAAACGATCTTGTTTATGTCAATACATAAAGCATATCTGCTTCATTTTTTTTTTGTAATTTGTAAAATGTAAAATTTTCAAATATAAAAGCAAGTAAGGATCAACAGTAAAGCTACTACATTTTTTTAGGAATTAGTGTTTTATTAGTGTATGCCTGTAATCTCAGCACTTGGGAAGCTGAGGCAGAAGGATTGTTGCAAGTTCAAGGACAGTCTGGGGTACACAGTGAGCTCAAGGCCAGTATGAACTACATAGCGAGACCCTGTCTCAAAAAGAAAAAAAAAAAAGAATTGGTTTTAGAAAAGGTCAACTGAAAGAAATGCAGTCAGGTAAAATTAATCAATTTACAACTGTATCCAAGAAGGGATAGTGATAGAATTTCAGGGAACTATACTATAAAAAAAGAGGACAGTATGTCATCATGAGAGATATTAGATATGATCCTCTCTGAAGGGTAGAGTAGTAATTCCCAATTCAATTTCATCTCTATGATTCTATATAACTAAAAGTCAACAGGATTTGTGACCCAAAAACAAACTGAAAGGGAGAAGGGGCTCAATACTTGAAAAAAGGATACACGAATTAAGATGTGTTGCTCAGGGCTGAGGATACAGCTCAGAGGTACAATGCCTGCCTGGTAAGCATAAAGTCCTGAGTTTGATTCCCAGTACCCATCTCCCCCTAAAAAGCTGAATATGAATTTCAAAAAAAAAAAAAAAAAAAAAAGACATGCTGTTCATCTTACTATTGAACTGTGTCAGTGAGACACATTTTCTTAAATGTCAGTATTCAGATTTTTAACCAAGGGAACAAGGGAGAACTTTCCTAGATCACTAGTAAAGTCTTTTCAACTTGTATAAGTTCTATACTCTAAATTAGAGCTTAGCAAACACTGGTTGGGCCGTTTTTCTAAATAAAGTTTTATGAAAACACAGTTCTTGCCATTTGTTTACACAGCATGTACAGACTTTCACACAACAAAGATAGAAGTAAGTAGTTGTTACATAGAAATACGGCCAACAAACTGAAAATATTTATTATCTGGCTCTTTAAGAAAACGATTGTTGTAACTTGTTCTAAGTAAAATGAAAAAGGGAAATAAAAACCAAACCTAAGGGTTTAGCAAAGTATATGTCCTTTAACTGTTTATTGTATACTCCAAACTGTATCTCAAACACATATGTCACGGTTTGTGTCTAAATGTCCCCCAAAACCAAAGATGGTCACTGAGTTGTTTCAGAGGTGGCTGAATCTAGTGTGGGACTGATTCATAGTGCAATGCTGGGATTAAGGGTGGGTGATTGCTGGATCAGTCCACTGATTGGATTGACACTGCCCTAATCCTGGTAGACTGGCTATATACTGCAAGGGACAGAAAGAGGCTTATCTCCTCTCTCCCTTGTTGCTTTTGCTGTCTTCTCCCACCATGAACTGTTGCCCCTCTGCCATGTGCCACCCGGCCTTGGAGTCAGCTGATTATGGACTGAAACCTCTACAGACTGTGAGCTAAATAAACCTTTCCCCCTTTAACTTTGAGTGTCTGGTATTTTGTCTCAGCAACAAGAGAAAGACAACATGAAAGATTATTAACAAAAATCACATTACCCAAACAATGTTTCCTTATCAAATACGGTGTCTGCTGGCATATTTACAGGAATAAGGAGGTCTGGATGGGAGTCGAAGTGTAAAAAACTTATATTACTGGCAGGAAGATGCTTTGATCCTATGGCTCGATATATGAAAGGCAGAACCTGTAAGACACAGGTGCAGATTCAGAATTGGCACTGAAATCATGAGTACACTCAAGTACAGACAAAAACAACGTTGAACATAACTGCACATAATTTGAAGCACACCAAGTTGTTAAAAGTGGGAAAAACATAAAATTGGTTTATTGTAGATGGTTCAAATGAACCCTATTTTTTCCAACTTGACCTCTAGGTGTCTTCCTGCCCTCATCTCAAATCCAACAGTTAATGCAAGAAAGCAGGTCAGGACCCAGGCTCAAGAACAAACTGTTACTTAAAGCCCACTCTAGCACTAACTGTTATGTTTTTAGTATCCTAGGTCTTGGGGTCTTTTCAGTACCTTTAGGGTGGCAGCGTTGGGCTAGACAGTTCGTAAGATGTTTTCACCTTACATCCTCTAGAGTTCTAGGATTAATACTGAATTTCAAAGTACCACCTAACCAACACTATGTCGAGACCTGGGAAACCCAACTCTTTCTTTTCTCTTAACTTTCTCCACCAGTAAATCTCTCTTCCTCTTTTTAAAAATATATTTTGTATGGGGCTGGGAATTGAGGACTCAAGCATTCAAGGCAAGGGGTTTACTGCCTCTTTAGTTTTTTATATCCAGAAAACTTCCATGGTCTATGTTACTTTTAAACAAATTCCTCAGATCTACGGAGCTCCTTCGTTGGCTTCCAGAAATCTAAATCGATTTTACTACTATAGAGCTGCACGGTCATGAAATGGAAACGTCTTTTAGTGTTAATAATTTCTGGGCATTGCCCACACTTCTTGTGTTTTTCTTTTTTGAGACAAGAGCTCACTACATATTCCAGGCTGATCTCGAACTCGGGGCTCGGGACAATTCCGTCTTGGCCTCCGGCGCGCTCGGATTACAGGCGTGCGCCACTCGTTAAAGAACACAAATACACAACATACACGCGATAATACGAGTACTGTCCCCGTGTGGTGTTCGCGAGTTCGGTTCTCAGCATCGGCCTCCCACTCAAACAGCAGGGCTGAGGTGGCGAGGCCGGGGACGGCGGGAAGCAGCGACAGACGCAGGCCGAGGACACCGGACTAGGCTCCTGGTGACACTGCCCCAGACTGGGCAGCCACCCGCTCACCTCTTGATGATCCTCCACCACCCACACCGGGAGCTCGGGGTAGCGCCGCAGCGAGGCGCGCAGTCCCGCGGAGTCACTCATGCCCGCAGTCCGCGGCGCCGGGGGACCATTTGTGAATGTCCCAGCTGCTGCCCTACAGCCCTCCTATGGCGGAAACCCTTGCTCACCCGGTTGCGGTTCTGGATTGGAGGACTAAAATTCGGGGGCGGGCACAAGAGCGTTTGAAGTGGGTGATTGGTCTACACGTTCATCGCTCTTATTGATGCACCAATCACCGCGTACAAGGCGCTGCGGCGAGCCGGAGAGTTTTCCCTCCAGTGGGCCACAGCTTTCTCCAGTCTGCTTCTTAATTCCCTCGGCTTCCTGTTCCGGAGGCGCGGGCGGAGCTAGCGTCTTGGCGGCTGCAGTGTTATCTTCGTTTTGCTTTGACGGCTACCTGGAGGCCCTTTGTAGGTAAACCGGCTACCCTGTGCTAGTTGGAAGGAGGAGTGTTTCCGAGGGTCCGGGTTTAAAGGAGGCGAAGTCCGCTGCTGGGCGAAGGGCGCCCGAGGGTTGGGGTCCGACAGCCCCGCTCCGGATCTGCGACTGGGGGCAAAGAGCGACCCAGGGCCCGGAGCCCGCAGGTGAACCGAAGCGGGAAAGATGCCTTTCATTCATTAGTGCAGTGCACGCGACGGGCAGGGCAGGGCCGGGCCTTCTAGGAGACCCCGAGGGGGCGAGGCGAGAGCCAGCGCTGGCCTCGTGGGGCGCTTGGTCTGGCGGGAGATGCGAGCCGGGAAACAGTCGCAGGTCGGCCTGGTGACGGAGACCGGGCTGCAGATTTTCCCGGGGAGAGGGGGTTCTCAGTAAAACTGTGGTCACCCTTTGCAACTCTGTGTGTATCGACACACCTTCCTGAACGCGTTAACTGTTCCGAACAGCTCCCTCACTTTCCCTGCTTCCAAACAGCTAGCCAGCAGCAAGCAGACGGAGAAATGGTTACTTTTCTAGTTGCAGCGAATTCTTTTGAGATTTGAATTAAAATTTGCATCCACAACACAGCCTGATTGTGCCTTTACTAGACTAACTTTATGATCAGATTTTTTGACTGTAGGAATATTCAGGAGGGTTTGATAGTGTTCCATTGTTACAAGCTGCATGGGAGATTAATGATCCTGACTGTTGTTCACCTCTAACTCCATCATGCACCTCTGTGATCCCCTAGACGCTATACTATGCCCCCTTTCTTGTACTTAATTACATTGTATTTTTCTTTTTCTTTTCTGGTTGAACTCAGGGCCACCCCGGAGGTTGAACTCAGGCCCTTCACACTGATTTAAATCTCAGGTTTTGAAATTTATTTCTATTTTGAGACAGGGCCTGGTCAAGTTGCCCAGGTTGTGCTCGAACTTGTGATCTTTCTGCCTGGGCCTCCCAGAATATTGGGATTACAGACATGTATCGTCACTCCTGGCTGGTGTATTTTACTGTTAAAAAAACACTTGGAATTTAGAATTTGGTTTCTGAGTTCCTTGAGTCCTGGAGGTTGTGTGTCTTGCTCATCTTTGAGTGCACAGGGGCTGGCCAGGGCCTCAGATGAATAGTTTCATTAAATGCTGCATGGATCAGTGAAAAGATGTGCTTCGAGGGTCGTCCCCTCTCCACGGTTTTGATAATGCATATTTCTTGATATGCATGAAAGAGAAATGTACACTTGTGCCAAAGAAACGTATACCATTGGTGAGTTAGTAAAATGTATTGACCATCTACTGTACAGGAAGCTCTGCAGGGGCCTGCGCAGAATACACAAGCAACTGTGACCCAACGTGTGTCTTTGAGGAGCTGGTCTAGTAGGAGTCCAACATGAACACACATGACTACAGTGTGAGGAGCTCTCTGGTAAGTGCTACAGGAGGAAAAGTATGGACTAACTCATGGAAGTCTAGAGGGCATGGGATCACTTCCCAGAGCGAGTCAGGCAAGGCTTCAGAGAGGAAGTAGGTGGATAGAAATTCACTGGACAAATTCATAAGTTAGGAGGTTGGAGAGAGTGAGTGCAAAGAGCAAGTTGATTGGTGGTACTTGGCGTATCAATTGTGTGGAAAAGTCTGGGATAGCAAAGGCTTTTGGGGAGGATACAGTTCGTTTTGTGTGGTTTAGGCAGGCTTGAACTCATTATATAGCCCAGGCTGGTTTTGAACTTGCTGCGATCCTCCTGCTTGAGCCTCCCAAGTACCAGGGTTAAAGACTTGTGCCACCACACATGGCTAGAAAGTCATTTATGTTCATATGTTCTATAGAATGAATCAAAAGTGAAAATAAGGAGTCATAAGTATTCCATCAACAAGATTATAGTTATATTTGAATTTGAATGCTGGTCTCACTTTGGTGTTTGTGTTTGGTCTGTGCCTGCTTTATTTTGCAAAGATGGGAAACTAATATGTGTAGGAGAGATGCCATGATTTCTTCCCCGTCTCGCAGCCTATTAGAGATAGCTTATGCCTATGTTTTTAACTACTGATAATTTTGATTCAGAGACATGCAATAAAAACATCTTGAAATTTAGTTGCAAACTTTAATGTAGTTTAACGTCTTAATTTTGTTGTAAATGAAGTGCTTTGGAAAATGCAAAATCAGTATTAAAGTAATTGTGGAAATACTTAATAGCATTGGCAGTTTGGAAAACCCTTGAGTTTTGCTATGTAATTCAGGCTGGCCTTGAGCTCACTTTGTTGCTCAGGCTGGTCTTGAACTTTTAATAATTCTCCTGCCTCAGCCTCCTGAGTGCTGGGATTATAGGCATGCACCATGGAAAACCCTTTTATGTCTATTTCATTCTTTCCGTCCTTTAGCACTTCTATTCTCTGTGGAAGATGTGACACACCCAGAGGGTACATCATGATGCAAGGCAGTACGTGGTGAGTGCTGAGAAGGGCGGTGATTTGGGAGAGCAGAGAGGAAGCAGTACATGTGCTGGGGCACAGAGGGTGGGAAGGATGTTGTGTCCATTCTTTCAACAATGGGCACAACACAACAAATGTTTGTGTACAGGGCTGGAACCCAGACTGCAGCAGTTAATAGAACATTGCCGAATCCCTCTGATGTACAGGGAGACATAGAAGATGGAATTGTGAAGTTACTTGGCGGATTGTGATTATTGTTGGATCTGCCAGAGAAACACATTGGCTGTGTTTGTAGGATCACAACAGAGCATTGTAAGAGAAGGGAGTGAAGGTCTGGGGCAGTGATGGGGGTCATCAACAGGCCAGCAGGGATATTTTTTAGTAACTAGGCAAGACATGGGGAGAAGCAAATGAATTGGGAAGGTTTAGAAGCAAAAATAGTGAGAATTTTATTTTTAAAAATATTTTTTATTAAGTTGTGTAGTTCTGTAAATGATGTTTAAAAGAAATTTCTTGCTAAATGGGGCTAGAGAGGAAAAGTAGTCAGATGATTCTCTGGTCCATGTCTTAAGGGACAGTAAATGCTAACTAAGAAAGGGGCCAGGATTGTTGTCTTGGAGGAGAGGATCATTAACACGTTTAGTTGAATTTGTGGAGTCAGTGAGATGTTGAAGGAGCGAGGTCCAGTTGCTGGCTGCCAGTGTGGGTCTAGAGCGCAGAGGTGGGTGGATGAACATGGAACCTTGGAAGGTGTGGATTCCCGGGTGTGAGTGGCGCCTGAAGTAAGGCAAGGGGGCGGGGTCTCTTGGAGAGTGAACAGAGCACCTGGGCTGGAGCCCTGAAGAATACCAAAGGGCCAAAGTTCCAAGCAGAGGAGGAGGTGGCACAGGAGGTAGGCAGGAGGAGAAGCCAGAGATTAGGGAGCACACAGCAGGGGTGTTGTGTCAGGAAGCCAAGAAGAATCACCATGAGGATTAGGACCACTGGCCTGAATGCTGCATAAGTGTCAAGTAAGATAAGTGAAAAAGGCCATTGATTGTCAAGGCACTGGGCCTTGTGATGAATTCATGCGAATGAACTGATGGGTAGCGTACACACTGGGTATGACTGTATTTCTCAGATCCCCAGTGCTCTGCCCAGTACAGTACTTGTCGAGTGACCACTGTATCTTGTTTGTACATTGTGTAGGTAGACCTGTTGATGGTTGAGTTGGTACAGAAGATGTGTAGATTTTTTGCGGCACCAGGGATCGAACTCACAGCCTTGCACCTGCCAAACAGGCGCTTAAGCTGCCGAGCCAGACTCCCGCCCTGGTTTTTTTGAGGCAGGGTCGCGCTATGTAGCTCAGGCCAGCCTTGCGCTCGCGTTGTAGCCCAAGCCGGCCTCGAACTCACAATGCTCCGCCTACCTCAGCCTCCCGAGTGCTGAGATTAAAGATGTGCGCCACCACGCCTGGTGATTTTTTTTTCTTGTTTCTATTCCCTGTCATTGTAGCACAACAGCTACTTATATAGCATTTACATTTTTAAAGAAGTGTTATAAGTAATCCAGAGGTTTTTTTCCTTTTCTATTTTTGGTACTAAGAACTCAGTATGGAGCCTTACATAAGCTAAGCACACGGTCTATAACTGAGACATATCCCCAGCCCATAATTTAAAGTATATGGGAGAATATACCTAGGTTTTCTGCAAATACTGTGCCATTTTACATGCTTTACATTGAGCCTTGTTGCATTTTGGTATCTGTGGGAATGAGGGTCTCAGCACCCATCTCCTTGAGTACTGAGGAGTAACTGTACACTTTTGTCTTAGCTTGGGCAGTCGTAACACAGTGTCATAGATTGGCTGGCTTCACCAACTAACATTTTATTTCTCACTTTTCTTGGTGGCTGGAAGTCAGATCAGGGTTGCAGCATGACTGGATTCTTTTCTGTGGGAAGGTCCCTCTTCTTGCTTAGAGGCGGCTGCCTGCTTCCTATATCCTTACCTGTCAAAGAGCTCTCCCATCTCTTTCTCTCTTCATAAAGGCACTGTTCCCATCATGCGAACACCTTGTGACTTACTGTCACCCTAATTACTTCCCAAAGCCCCCACCTCCATGTAGCATCACATTGGTCTTCAGCATATGAATTTGAGGGCATTTAGTCAGTAGCAGCTGTCTCAGGTTGTTGGGCCCCAAAGAGGAGAAAGAAAATGCAAAATGGAGGGAGAGCAGAAAGCCAAGCAAAGTATTTTATGTTGGAATAGACCTGAGCATTTGAAATGCTGATCTGCAGCGTGCAGTAGCATGGGGAGGTGGAATGTGGCAGAGGAAGGGTGGTGGTCCCAGGTGGATGTTTGTGGAAAGGATCCAGAGATCATGTGGAGAGGGAGCCTTTGTTGGGAGAAGGAGGTGGGAGAGGACAGAGTTGGATGTGGATGGGCTTGTAAGATTGGTAGAATAAGTTGAATTAGTTCCTTTCTGATGTGTTAGTGTTGCCATTTGGTAGGAAACAAGGTCGTTGTTGGCTGTAAGGAGGGTTTGGGGTGTCAGGAAGTGTGCCTTCAGGGTGTTGTGGTGGTTTTGGTGGAAGGTCAGTAAACTGGCAGGTGCATGGGATCTTGCGGCAGAACCTGTGACTGAATTTATATGGGCACCGGGCTGCCCAGTTGGGTATATTTTGATAGTATACTTTGCGGCTGGCCTACAGGAAGTGAATTGTTGGGTCATTCTAAGGCTGGGCACTGCCAGGTTTTTGTGACTGAGGCAGAGTGGGGCAGAGGAGCAAGTTGTTGGGGCACTGGGCCATGGAGTTTCCTGAGTGGGGAGGTGGGTGGAGACAGGAAGAGGCTGGTGCAGTGTGGGAAGAAGTATGTGGGTGGGGCAGTACAGGGATGATCAGAGAGGAATTTGAACAAGGATCTGACAGCAGATGTTTGTGCAGTGGATGCTGCAGTTGTCGTTTTGGAGGTGGAGCAGCTTTAAGGTCTGACAGGGTCCTGGGACTGAACACAGCAGTGATCAGGGGAAGAGACGGGAAGAGTTTACTGACCATAAAGCGTTAGTGAGAACTTGGTGTGAGGTGGGGGGAATATTCCAGTGGCCTAAGGGCTCTGTTAGGTGGGCAAGGCATTTAGAAAACCCTGTTTATATGCTAAGGTTTGTTTTGTTGTTTTAAACTTTCCCCTTTTTGTTTCCTCTGGCAAAGTCACAGAATGTCCTTCCACCCAGGACGAGGGTGTCCCCGAGGGCGAGGAGGACATGGAGCCAGACCCTCAGCACCAGCCTTTAGACCCCAAAATCTGCGGCTGCTTCACCCTCAGCAGCCTCCTGTGCAATATCAGTATGAACCTCCAAGTGCGCCTTCCACCAACTTCTCCAACTCTCCAGCACCCAATTTTCTGCCTCCACGGCCAGACTTTGTACCCTTCCCTCCTCCCATGCCTCCATCGGCACAAGGCCCTCTGCCCCCCTGCCCCATTAGGCCCCCTTTCCCCAACCACCAGATGAGGCACCCCTTCCCAGTGCCCCCCTGCTTCCCACCCATGCCCCCTCCAATGCCTTGTCCTAATAACCCTCCAGTCCCTGGAGCACCTCCTGGACAAGGCACTTTCCCCTTCA
>RJWM01040953.1:0-15171 GCA_004363535.1 Dasyprocta punctata
GTAATCAATCTTCAAACACTGTTGGACTGCATAACCCTCTTTTTTCACTAGGGGATGGATACATAGGTTGGTCACAGGAAAATAACATTGAGACTGCTCTGGCTGGATGATGCTCTGGGTGATGGTAGCAAGCCCCCTACCCCAATTTCCTCATCCCCCAGACCCTCAGCAGAACCCTAAGAGATTCCCCAAGATGCCCCAGCACCCACATTGAATGCCAGCTCACTGGGTGCTCCCTGAAACCCTTTATGCTCGGGATTCATTCTGCATTCTCCCCTTCATCTCTTCTGCCGTCCCAGGTCCTGAACTAGAGAGACAGCTGACCCGTGGTGGTAGAACTTGTGAAGAAACTCCCCAGGGGGAGCAAACTGGGACCTTTTCCTCTGGGTTTGTTAGCTCTGTGTTCTACCAGGCAGCCCTGCCCCAGAGCCCTTGACTTCCTGGGAACCCAATCCCAAAGCAGTAGTCGCTTCCTAGACAGCCTGGAGCGGTGAGGACAGAGGGACCCCAGAGGAAGACCTGGCAGCCAGCAAGAGTGGGGTGACTTGGAACAGCCAGGACAAGAGGAGGAAGAGCTGAGGGAGGAGGACGAGGCCGCCTACCTGGCATGCTGGAAGTACTCCTTGTGATGGTTGCGGTAGAAGACTGAGAAGCGGAGCATGCGCCCGGCGATCTGCTCAGCTTTCTCCTGCAGCTGGGCTAGGTGCTCCTTGGCATAATCTGCGAGAGTGCAGGTGGGGTGAAGTGAGTTTGAGCCAGCTGCAGGATCACAGCCTTGTCCTCTTCTCTGACCACTGCCCAACCCCTTGTCGTGCCTGCCAGCTAACCTTGCCCTCTGGAGCAGCAGCGGGGTGCCACACAGCCGTAGCAGAGGCTTGGAGTCAGATGGGAACAAGTCAGCTTGCCTTGGCTGGAAACATGGGAAGTTATGTTCTATCTGTCCTTGTTGCCTCTACACCCTCTTTGCCAGAGGCTCATGGCTGTCCTGGATCTACAAAGGGTAGGGGGCTGCCCTGTGACCGTGCCAGTGCCCAGGGGGCTGTCGTCCCAGCCCATGCACATATGAAAAGAGGACCAGAGGCCAAAGATGGTCTTGAGAGAGGTGGATGCAGGGTCCTTTGGAAGGGCCCCCTTAAATCCACCCATGTGGAAGAATCAGAGAACTGAGCCTGGCCCCACATCCCTGTCCTTCAGGGATGGAGCACTGGCTCTCCACTTGAGCTACTATGGAGAAATGGGGAAGACTGGTACCAGAGTCAGGAAACTGCATACCCTACACTCCCCACCCTAGCCTGAGCCCGGGGCTCTGGAGCCCAGGCAGGGCTACTGCTAGGCTGGACAGCACATTGGTGCAAACTAGAAAGAGGTGCCCTTTCCTCATTGCGGATGCATCCCTGGCTGGGGCACTTGGTTGGGTGAGAGGAGGGTGGACTGGACTATAGCCTCTCCCAGCTCCCAGTTTGAATTAAATGCCCATGGCATGTGCTGTTCTGGAGAGAACAAGAAGCCCTCTCCACAAGGAGCAGGAGCACTCCCAAGTAAGGTTTACAGCAGCTCAAGGAGACTTGGGGCACAGACGCTGGCAGAGGATGGAGCCAGCAGCCTCGGAGGCCCTGGGGCAGAAAATGTTCCCTGCCCCTTCCTTTTGACAAGACAGCAATCTGGAGCTGTTCTCAGGTGAAAACTAAAGGAATGGGATATTGTGGGGCAGATCCTGGGGCAGCAGTCACCAAGCACACACAAGGTCAGTGTTTGTTCAAGTTTGAATTTTCAAGGTAGGCTCTGCTAAGACAGCTTGCAAGGTCATTGGATAAGGGTCATTTCTCAGAAAAATGTGATCGTCCCACCAGGTGTCCACTGACAGACCACTGACAAACAAAGTGTTGATCAACCTCAAGGAGGAAGGAAATTCTGACACATACATGACACCCACACATCAAGGACATTATGCTAAGAGTAATACTCTAGCCACAAAGGACAAACACTGAATGATTCTACTTAGAGGAGGCACCTAGCATCGCCAAAATCATTGAGATGGGAAATAGAATGGTGTTTGCCAAGGTCTGGGGAAAGAGGGAAACAGAGAGTAGTTGTTTAATGGGTAGAGTTTCAGTTTTGCAAGATGAGAAGGTTCTGGAGGCTGGCTGCATGATGCAGTGAATATACTTAATGCTATTGTGCCATCAGTAGAAATGGTCCAAACGGTAGGTTTCACATAATGTTCGTTTTACCATGTTTTTAAAAACACGCAGGACCCAAGCCTTTCAGAAAAGTAACTCCACCCCTTCATAGGGGTGGGGTTGCCAAGGTGAGTGGTAGTGTCCACACCTGTCCCTCATTAGAAAAAGCTGAGCTGTCTCCCTTTTGGCCCAAGTACAATGCCCAGGGCACAGCAGGTGAGTGTTTGCCCCTCTCGGCAACAACTAAGCCAGATGCGCCAAGCAAGCAAGACTGCGATCCAAGAGCCAGGCCTCACCGCCAGTGCAGAACTCCACGGTCTCGCTCCAGCCGGACACCAGGTACTCCCCGTCGCTCTGCTTCACGGCTGTCTGCACAGCCACGCTGTACTCCGTGCGTGGGCTCAGGAACCAATGGCCCCTCACTGTCATGGGCAGTGGCACTGCCTTGGCCACAAGCTTGGTGGGGACATCCTGAGAAAAGGGAGATGAGTGGAAAGCTCAGAGTTAATCTAGGGGTCACATCTAGTCTTGGAATTCTCCCAGAATTCCCACTCCCCAAGTCGCCACCCCCACCACCCCCGAAAGAGGATCAGTGTCTCAGGGACCCAATATCTCCATGTCCTAGCTACCATTTTCCTGAAGAAGCAAGCAGTGGCTTGGAACAGCCACACAGACCCTCCTCCTTCCCACACCGATGCCTTTGCTTTTTGAGGAACTGAGGGGAGAGGTCACTTGGGAGGAGGCCCCCAAAGTTGAAGGCGGCAAGACCTCCATTTTTGAGGGAGACTTTGAGAGCTCTGCACACTGCAGTGCCGTCTCCACGGCAACAGCAAATGCTGAGACGCCGAGGAGGAAGGGAAAATATGCCTTATTCTTTGGGGGGAGGGCCTGCTTCAAGGGGGTGGCATTGAACATTCACGTCACCTTGGCAACTGGCCTGCCAAAAGACACCCAGATCAGGGGAGCCAGTTCCAGGGAGGGAGGTGAGTAACCTGCACTGAGCCTGGCGTCCTGGGAGCCAGCTCTCCCCACCTCGTTCCCCTCTGCCTTGCCAGCTGGAGAAGACGTGGGCTTCCTCCCACCCACCCCCAGAGCGGCTTTTCACCCAGGGAAAGGACACACCCGTGAGGACTCGCTCACATTCCTTTCCTGGACCAGCAGCCAGTAGCCAGTGGGTAGCTGAGGTGCAGAGAGAGTGACGGAGCTCCAGGGGGAGCATCGAGTCCCCAGCAAAAGGCCCACTGAGGCCCTCGTTGCCCACCCAATCAACAAGCCTGCCCCCACTCAGGCCTGGCCTTTGTCAGAGCTTGAGACGGCATCCGTCGCCATGCGTGGCATCTTGGGTCCACCCCTTGCCTGGGCACTCGGCCCTGTCTGAAGGCCCAGTCATGGCGCAGATAACAGCGCTCACGCTGTGTCGGGCTCCCTGCCAAACACCACGCACACATTACTCATGGAATCTTCTCAGCAACCCTCCGAGGGTGGCCGTGATTATTCCCTCTTCACCAGGGAAGGAACTGGAGCCAGGAGAGGTCACATCTCTTCCCCAAGATGACGCAGTTTGAAGAAGCTGGGCTCTGATCAGGCCTCTGAGTCCAACCTGCTTTTCCAAAGGTGCATTTTCCTATCTCTTTCCAGAACAGGGGCTAGGGAGAGGTGCCAGGTACCCTCTACTCACCCGGTGCTTAAACTTGTTGGAGTTTTTGTTCTCTTTCTTGTTGAGGTCGATGAAGTAATGGGTGACCCTCTCCAGGTCGCTGTCCTCCATGGCCCAGGAGATGCGGAAGGAGTCGCAGGTGATGTTGTTGATCTCGATGCTGTGGGGGGTGGACAGCAGCTCCATGCTCCCCTCGGGTTTGGCTCCTGTGGGGACTGAGTGTGAAGGGCAGGGTCAGTGGGTCCCTCCCACCACAGAGCTTTCTGGAATGTGCTATGCCCAATATCTCTGGTGAGTCAGAGCCTTCAGAACCCAGCAGATGCATCTGCCACATAAATCTGATAAAAAAAGATTGTGTGGGGAAGGCCAGAGTTGAGGGACCCAAGGTGGGGCGGGTGGTCTCTAGGGGGCTCTCCGCTGTCCGGAACAGACGGCACCTGACAGGTGGCAGAGGCAGTGGGAACGCTGCAAACGCTGGGCAGGGACAGATTTGCAGCAGATGGAGCCTAGGAGGGAGGGGGCTCTCAGCCAGCAGGCGTGAAAAGAGAAAGGCCGGGGGTGGAGAGAATGGGTAAGAGGTGGAGAGGAGGCAGGAAGCACCTGCCGCGGGGCTGAGGGCTAGCACTGAGGCAGGTGGCAGGTGCTGGCAGCCAAGAGTCCAAGGTGCCAAGACCCTTGGGCTCAAGCCTCTCTCCTATCCTGGGGGTGACTCAGCGAGGGTCCCCATGGTGCAGGGCTGGGAGGACGAGTGCCAGGTAGGTGCCTGTGGATATATTTGTAGTGGCTGGGGGCGGAGTGGGCCACAGCCTGCTTCAAGCTTTTTTTCCACCTATAACTTTTTTCTCTTTAGGCTGGTCTTCACTTGGCTTTTTAAAATAATTTGTCTCGTTTCAACGTGGATAACTAGTGGGGACCCAAAGGTATGAATAATTTCACAAACATTATCTCACACAAGTCTCATAATAGGTTCGTACTATTATTATCCCCATTTTACAGATAAGGCAACTGTGACTGGGGGTGCCTAAGGCCACATAGTCAACAAATGAAGTGCACTCGGGAGACCAAGCATGTTATCTCTAAGCCCGTGTGTGTGTGTGACATGTGTGGCACATGGCCATGTGCAGGGCATATATGTTTCTGGCTGTTCATGTTTCCTCCTTTTGTTGATACCTTTTGAGTAACTGCCTTTTCTCTCAACTTCCTCTCCCATTCCTTCAGCTCTACCTGACATCTGGTGCCCTCCAGGTGTGGTAGGACTACGTCACTGTCCCTCTCACCTGTCCCTTAGCTGGGAAGAGCCACCTGACCTTATCTATGGCCTGACCCTGCTAAACTCTGGGTGGGGACAGGTGAGGGGGCAGGAGAGACACAGACGTAGGTGGGCTGCTCCAGGGCATCCAGTCTCCCACCTCCTTGATTCTTCCCTCCAGCTCAGCACCCAGCACAGCTCAGTGCCACCTCCTTCTCTCTTCCCCTTACCCAGGAGCTAGGGGTGAGGGCGACCTGTGCCTTCAAAAACACGTACTTTATTTATAGCTTCCTGAAGATCCAACCCACACTTCCCTGTCAATTAAGCCTGCTACAGAGCCCGGCACCTCTAGATTAACCTGTGGGCTGCCTGGATGGCATGTCCTGGGGGAGGCTATGAATGATGGCTCTGGATACCCGCCCTGGGTGTCCCCCAAGTCCTACTTCTTCTTAGCCTCCCAACCTACAGTCAGATGCTGGTGGCTTCATGCATGGACTTCTATGGTAAGCATGGGAGTGGCACCAAGTCCACCCCAAAATAGAACAGATGGACTAGGGTTTGTGCCCACAACCCTACAATAATAGATTTGTTTGTAACTGGGGGGACAGGTGTGGAGCAGCGGGGAGTTACCATTTCCCAGGATCCTGGCAGGAAGCTCCCAGGAAGACACATGTATGCCCCTTGCACGCACAAACACACACACACACACACACACACACACACACACACACACACGAGAGCAGACATACTCCCACCCATGTGTGATGCAGCCTACAACGGTCCTATGATCCAGCCTCTGTTCCAGACTTGTTTCTTCCTCTTCTCAGAGTCTTCTAGGGATAGGGGTAGCTGTGGGGTGTGTGGGAGCCCCGAACCTGGCAGCTGCTCATCCTTCTCTCTCCAGTTCTGGGAGAGCTGAGTTGACTCCTCCACCCTAGGCTGGGAGAGAGGCGTCGGCTGGCACTAACAGGGTGGACCAGGGTGGGTGTGAACCCAGCCTCTCCATGCCCAGATGCCTGTGGAAAAGCAGGGTGTGAGGGGCAGGTTGGGGCAACACCCTAGAAACACCCACACTCCTGTGTGAATCCAGGCAAATGTGTACACACCCACACACACGCACAGGCAGGCATACACACACACGTGTGCCGAGGGTGCCCCCCCAGCCCCTGCACACACCTCCCCAACCACCCTCACTCCCACGCCCCCTTCCCACCGAGGTACCCTCTGCCTGTCTAGCTGTGCATTCTCGGTCTACCCCTTGGATTTTTCCCTCCACAAGCTGCCGCCTTCAAGCAGACCCACACAAGCTGGTGTCCACGGCCTCATGTACACCCACGGGCACGAATCCCTCCTTGCAAGCCATATTTGGGGAAAAGAAGAAGCTGCAGGCACCAACATGCATGTGTGCCACCTCCCTGAGGAGGCACACCACCCACATGCCTGCCTGCGCACACATGTGAATTCGCACATATTTTGACTCCCCCAGGGGACTCTGGTATTCTCACCGGAGTCTCCAGGCTCAAAGACAGACTTTGAAAACATGTTTGCATTTCACCACACTTTGCCAATCTGATCCTTCACATGCCAACAGGTTTGCGCACCTACATGGGTCTGCCCACGCTTCCCACAAACCCACCCCAGCCTGCTCTAGAGTTGCGTCTCCCCACATAGAAATCATCTGCTTGCACACACTCCCTCCACATGTACTCCCACCCACAGAATAAGTGACATGTCCACCCCCTAAATATACTGCCTGGCAGGCCCCCCCCCCGGCCCACGCCTACCCACAGGCTACTCAGAGAAGCACTGCCCCCGCACACACGTACCTCACACGTGCAAAAAAGCTATGTTCCTAGACATGCCAGAAGACAGCTGAGTACCCCCGCCATGGGAGCCTAACTCCACACAGGCACACCTATCTACGCAAGCAAGCCTCCGGCCTCCCTGCAAGTGTGCGCGCACTCTAACACGGTGCCCCTTCCCCAGTCCCATTCAGCAAAGCCGCTGGCATGCCACAGGGAAAGCTCCCCCACCCGCTGTCCCTGCTGGCACCGCTGACTGCAGCAGAATGGTCACGGGGTAACTAACTGTCGCCCCAGGGACTGGATCCAGCTGTTAAGCCTTTTGCTGAAGGCCTGGGGAGAGGGGACAAGGTCGTGAGGCCTGACAATCCAGTTGGGCACCCTGGACAGTGGCAGGTCCCTAGCACCCCCAGCTCTCAGAGCCTCAGCATAGGTAGCAGGATGGCTGGGGGTGAGGAAGGGCGCTCACCTGGCTTTCCTGGGCTCTGCGGAGGAAGACCTGGTAGGGAGGGAAGGGAGGACCTCCGTGTGGATGAGCTCCCTAGGCAGGGAGACAGCAGCCGGACGCCTGGGTCACAGGCAGCGGCTCTCGCTCGCTCCTCTCCCGGTTGCTGAGGAGGCAGCTTCCATGCCCTGCAGGCAGCTCCTGTCTGGCTCCGCAGCAAACGGCTGCTGCCCTGGCGATACGCAGTTCCCAGCCCAGCTGAGTGCGAGGAGTGAAAGAAGAGAGGCAAGAGCAAAATCCAAGCAGCGGGAGGAGAGAGAGGCAGAGAAGGCGAGAAAGAACGAGAGAGCCAGACCGAATCTGGCTCCACCAATGGGATCGGTGGCTGCACAGCGTCAGGTGATAATCAGCAAGCTTGGTCCCTGCTCGCCCAGGCTGGTGGGAGGGGGAGAGGGCAGAGGGTCTCCCAGGGAGCCACACAGATGTCTTTGGAGGTGGCAGCTGTGACTCTGCCACCTTCCCCCCATTCCTCCAGGACAACCTGCCCTCAGAAATCCCTCCAACACACCCCCTACTTGGAAATCTCTGACTTGGTTGCAGCCCCCAAACTTTAGGATGCCAGGAGAGGGGTGGAGCTTAACCCGAGGGCTTGGGCCCCCAAACGAGGAAGCTGATTGGGGGAAGAGGACGGAGCCTATGTAAGGGAAAGGTCCAGATGGGGTGTGTGAGCAGGGGCCCTGTTTCAGCCCGGGTCCCCTCCCGGGGGCCTTTCACTGATGCGTGGCTCCATTTTCTTACCAACTCTTATCAGGAGGTATCAGACCTGCAGCCCTGGAGACGCCTGAATGTCCAGTGAGAGTCCTCTAGCTGGTTAGGTGTCCTCAAGGAAAGAAGTTGTAGAGCTGAGAAGGATGCACAGGAGAAAGAATGTAGGGGTGGGAGGACACACAGAGCTTTGAGTGTTCCCATTGCAGCCAACCCTCGGGGCTCAGCAAGCAAGGAGGGCCCCAGTCAGACACAGTAATATCAGCAGGAAGCTTGTCTGCCACCAAAAAACCAGGCTCTGTGGATGCCACTGGAAGAACGCTCAAGGAAACTAGAATCAAGCAGTGAACAGTGACAAAGTGGGTGCTGTGATGGAAAGCACGGGCTTTGCAGCCAGACAGAAATGGGGACAATGCCTGCTCTCTCGCTGTCTTCCACCTGGGTGACCTTGGTCAGGTGACACCACCTCTCTTGGAGCATCAGTTTCTTCACCTGTCAAGTGGGATACTAACATGGGTTTATTGTGATCATGGGATGAGCTCACTGTGGGAATCAGCTAGCTCTAGGCTTGGCATCATCAGAGATGTTATCTTTCTCATCATTTTTGGCAGAGTCAGCCCGCGAGAAGCCTGCTGTCTTCCAGGGGAGGAGACACGGACATTTAGATGACGCAGTTAGAGAGCAAGGAGCATACAGTTGGCACTCTGTATCCATCTGCTGATCCAACCAAGGATTGAAAACACATTTTTAAAAATTGAATTTGCTCAGGAGTTTTTGTTTTTCTTCATTTTTGCTTTCGAGATAGGACCCTACTATGCAGTTCAGGCTGGCCTTCTACTCACTATATAGCCCAGGCTGGCCTCGAACCCATGACAATCCTCCTCCTGCCTCAGCCCCTCTACTACTGGGATTATAGTTGTGAGCCACTGTACTTGGTTTAAAATTGCATTTGAAGGGCTGGGTCTGTAGTCCAGTATTAGAATGCTTGCCTAGCATGCTTAAAGCCTTGGGTTCAATCCTCAGCACTTAAAAAAAAAATAGTGCTTGTACTGAACATGTACAGACTTTTTTCTTGTCACCATTCCCTAAGTGGTATAACAACTACTTACATAGCATTTACAGTGTCTGGGGTATTATAAGTAATTTGCAGATGATTTAAAGTAATGGGAGGATGTCCCAGGTTATATGCAAAACCTACACTATTTCACGTAAGAGATTTGAGCACCTGTGGATTTTGGTATCCGTGAGGATCTTGGGGCCGATCCTCTGTGCATGCTGAGGGATGATGAAATAACAAAATTCCAGGTACAACACAAAAGAGGAATGGGGTAGAGGAAAAGTGTGGCATGGGGACAGTAGATGCCACACAGGCCCAGAGGTAAGAGCTTCAGAGAGCAGAAGACACACATTGAGTGTAAGGGACACCCAGGGAGAGGGACTTGCGGGCTGCAGGCATTGGGATCCAAGGTTGGAGCAGGTGACAGTGACAGAGAACGAAGAATTCATGGCTTACAAAAACAAGCAGAAGCCAATCCTGCCTTAACTGGGCGTGAGAACCTGAGCAAGCCTGGTCAGATCCTGAACCACAGAATGCGGTGTGGCGCGTCACAGGAAGATTAAGTACTCCCTTGGTCAAACATGACCAGGTCCCGCCCTTCACAAGCCTACGCTGAGATGTTGAAGCTCAGGAGAGTCATGGAACAGCATCTCCTGGTTATGAGCAGCAGCAGCCAGCTGGCCTAAAAACCCTACTGCCAGGACCAATGTGAGGGGCAGTGAGATAAAAAAGGCAGGGGCTGTATGACTCAGTTTCCCCTTCTGTGAAAGAAGCCAAGTCCTGCAGCATCTCTGCCTCCCACCTCCTCAGGGTGGCACTGGAGGCTGCATGAGATCATGTGCCCCAGCCCTTTGAATGCCCCTTTGTTGGCCGTGTGCTGGCACCAGCAGACAGTCAGGTGAGTGCCTGGCCCTTCCCAGGCTTTCGGCTCTGCTTGCTTTAGAGTGAGACGATAGCCCGATAGCCCGTGATAAGAGCAAAGCACAGCGTGCCAAGCATAGCTAACTCCGTCGGAGAAGGAACAAAAGTCCTACGTGATCACTATTGAAAGATGAGAACATTTCATTGTAAAAATTAAGAGAATTAAAATCACTCATTTTAGCCAGGCGTGGTGGCGCACGCCTTTAATCCCAGTACTCGGCAGGCTGAGGTAGGCGGAGCATTGTGAGTTCGAGGCCAGCTTGGGCTATAACGCAAGCGCAAGGCCGGCCTGAGCTACATAGTGCGACCCTGCCTCAAAAAACCAGGGCTGGGAGTTTGGCTCAGTGCCTTAAGCGCCTGCCCTGGCAGGCGCAAGGTTGTGAGTTCAATCCCTGGTGCCGCAAAAAAATAAAATAAAATCACTTGTTTTCCCACCATTCAGAAATATGTGAACAATATACATATATATATAATATATATATAATTTAGTAACAATGAAAAGGAAGATGAAGTAGTGTTTATAGTCTTTTTTCACTTAGCAACACTTTTAGTTCATCACCTGGTCTTTATTACAGTGTTATGCATGTATTTATTTATTTTTTCTTTTTTTTTGAGATTTGGTCTTGCTATGTAGTCCAGGTTGGCCTTGAACTTGTTGCAATCTTCCTGCCTCAGCTTCCCAAGTGCTATGATTATAGGTGTGCACTACCACAACTGACATGGTGTAATTTTAAATTGCTATCCATCTAGTGTTTCACTGTCACTTTTCTTTCCTTCTTTTCTTTCTTTCTTTCTTTCTTGTACCAGGATTGAACTCACAACCTCGTGCTTGCCAGGCAGGCATTTGTGCCACTGAGCTACAACCCCAGCCTCTGTCACTCTTTTTAGGATCCAATCCCATACTCTTCTATAATTCATTTTTTGTATGCTAAACAACACTCCAATGAACATCCTTCTAGAAAAATCTTTCACATTCTTATATACTTACAGTAAAAATTAAAGGATATAATGGACCTCATATATATTTGAGACAGGGTCACACTTTGTAGTCCAGGTTGGCCCTGAACTCATTATGTTGCCTAGGCTGGCCTTTAACTCACAGTGATTGTCTTGCCTCAGTTTCTTGAGTGCTGGGATTACAGGTGTGCACTACCATGCCCAGCTTAATGGACCTTATATGAATACTGATTTAACAAACTATTAAAAAAATTGTTAGGCATGGTGGCACACACCTGTAACCCCAGGACATAGGAAGGAGGCTGAAGCAGGAGGATTGTGAGTTCGAGGCCAGCCTGGGCTACCTACTAAGTTCAAAGTCAGCCTGGACTACATAGTGAGACCCTGTCTTAAAAAAGCAAAAATAAAACCAGAACTAAACAAAACCAAATCCAAAAAACTTGTATATTTGATGCTATTTAATGTAAATATCTAATAATGATATCGTGGTTATTTTTATAAAAATTTTATCTTTTGGAGATACAGGTTGTAACTTTTTTTTTCTTTTGTGGCTCTGGGGATTGAACTCACAAACTTGTGCTTGCCAGGCAGGTGCTTATACCACTGAGCCAAACTCCCAGCCCTGGTTTTTTGAGGCAGTGTCACACTATGTAGCTGAGGGTGGCCTTGCATTTGCGCTGTAGCCCAAGCTGGCCTCGAACTCACAACGCTCCTCCTACCTCAGCCTCCTGAGTGCTGGGATAAAGGCATGTGCCACCACTCCCAGCTCCAGGTTGTTACATTTATGAATAAATGACATAATATCTATGATTTGTTTCAAAATAATCTGGAGTGCAGCAGTGGGTGGCAGTAGAGATAAAAACAGGAGTGAAAAATAATAATTATTATTATTAAAGCTGGATAATCTGAGATCCAGTAAGTTATTTTATTTTTGTGTGTATTGGAACTTCCTACATTAAATATTATACCTAAGATATCTATGACTACAATAAAAATAAAAATATTTATTAAGCATCAAGACACAGTGCCAGGCATGCAATTCTTCCTGCAGCCTTGAGAGATAGTCACCAAACTCACCTTTTTTTTTTTTTTTTTTTGGAGACAGAATCTCACTATGTAGTGCAGGCTGGACTTGAAGTCATTTATGGAGCTCAAGCTGGCCTCAAAGTCATAGTGATCCTCCTGCCTCAGCCTCCTGAGTGCTGGGATTACAGGTGTGTGCCATCATGGCTGGCTAAAATGATTTTTAAAAGCAAACACATCTCCAAGCATTTACTCTAGCAAAGAATAGAATAACAGTTTTAGCTTTTTAAAAATTTAAATATTTAACTATGTTAAGGCATGGAAATGCTGAATGATACCTTTATGGTCTTTAGAAAGTGCTAAGAGAAGAGGCATGAAGGAAACTTTATAAGGGCAAAAGAAACTTCAAGGGAAAAAGATGGAGAACAACGAGAGAACAGTGAGTAACGTGAGAGGGAGAGAGAGCAACAACGCCATGGCATTGGAAGAGTCAGTAAGCAGTGCTGAAGCAGAAGAACACAACGCAGGCAATATGGGACACCACACAGCAAGGAACTGGGACAAGGGCTTGACATGTTGAGAACAAGCCACCTGGAGGGGCAGGCTTCCCTCCACTCACGCGCTATGCATTGCTCATGCTCATTCTATGAAGAGCATTGCTTTTAAAAGAACTTGAAGATAAGACAGATGAGAACACAACTGAAAAAGACTATTTATTTTACATTATTATTATCAGTATTACTGTGTGTGTGTGGGTACTGGGGATGGAACCTGGGACTCATGCATGCCCAGCAAGCACTCTACCTCTGAACTAAACTTCAGCTCCAAAAAATGGCTTTTACATCAGTGGTGTCAAAGTTAAATTACCTCCTGGAAACAGTCCACCTTTATTTTTCTAATTCAAGTCCAGATTTGACACTTGGTCTCAGCACAAACTGGAATTCATTCATCCATTAAAAATATTATCAGTGTTCACTATGTATCAGTGACTTGTTATGGTTGGGATCTAAAACATCCTCCCACAGCCTCATGACATTGAAGGTTTGGATACCATCTGATGAGATCTGAAGATCAGAATGGATCATGAGGAATATAACTTCATCTAGTGGACTAATTCACTGAAGAGCATCACTAACAAGCTGATTGGGAAACAGCACTTAATTGGATGAAGTAGGTCCCTGTGGCGAGCTTTTGAAGGGTATATCTGGTCCCCTGGCACCTCATGTCAGGTTCTTTCCCTCTCTCTGCTTTCTGGCTACTGTAATTTGAACAGTTTCCTCCACCATGCCTTTCTACCAGGCCATTTCTGCCTTGTAACTTAACCCACTGAAACCATGAGACAAAGTAAACTTCTCCTCCTTTAAACTGTGAGCATCAGGTATTTTGTCCCAGTGACAAAAATGCTGACTAATTCATCTCCAAAAAATATATATATATATTCCTCTTCTTCTAGGTCTTTCTTTCAGGTAGGAGGAAGATAAACAAATAAAAAAACAAACCCTAAAGCCTGTTAGGTGGTAATAAATGCTATTAGAGAAAAATAAGTCAGTAAATAGATGGAATATCAAGGGAGATTAAGAGGTTTACAATTTTAAGTGGGGCCATCAGAGATGGCCTCTGTGTGCAGTTGACTTTGAAATACAAGCCTGGGGGCAGGGAGAGAGGGAGCCATGCAGAATTCTGTGGGGAAAGTGTATTCTAGGTAGCAGGTGCAGAGGCCCTGAAGCAGGAGCATGCCAGATGTGTTCCAGAAACAGTGTTCCAGAAGCAGCTGGGCCCAGAGCAGCTGGAAGAGAGCCAGATAGGGAGTTTTCATAATAATTAGAGCATCCAAAATAACAGTGTTCAAAACGATGACCAGTGTCTTAGTTGCCTTCTTCATCACTGAGACAAAATATGTGATACCCACAACTCTAAGTTATTTAGGCTCACAGTGTGTGGAAGTTTCATTCCATAGTCAGCTGGCTCCAAGGCAGAGAGGCATGGCAGAGGGGTTTGACAGAGAAGAAATGGCTCATGGCATGACAGCGGGAAGCAGAGAGCTATCAAGGGAGGAGGGAAGGAGATAGGCTCTTTCAGGCCCCCAGTGACTTACCTCTTCCAACCAGGTATCTCCTCCCAACTTCACAATCAGCTATAAACTCATCAGTGGATTAATCCATTGATGTGGACTAACCTATCGATGAGCATTATGCCCCATGATTCAGTCATCTCCTTAAAGCCCCATGTCTTTGTTACTTTTTTCTCATTGCTGAGACAGAATACCTGACACCCAAAATTAAAGAAGGAAAGGTTTATTTCATACAGTTCTTGGGGGTTTCAGTCCATACTCAGTTGGCTCCAAGGCAGTGTGGCATGGTGAGGCAGCCATTCATGGCCACTGCAACAGCAAGGCATGCGAACCGGAAAGAGAGAGCAAAGACACGCCTTCCTCCTGCCCTTTTACTGTATGTTGGTTCCACCCCTGGGTGGATGCAACACTCACATCACCAATCCCAGTGCCAGACAACAAATCAATCACAAATGCCAGACTCTGCCCCGTCCATGATTACATGAGGCTTTACGGGGGGACACAGGACCATACCCATAACACCCCACCTATGAATACATGAAGCTTGGAGGGGGACATCTAGATATAAACCCCAAGAACCAGGAAGGTGTGTCAGTGGATGTGGTAAGAAATGGTAAGATCCTGGATAGATCTGGAAAAGCTGACAATGTAAATGTAGGAGATAGCATGAGAGGAAGGAGTCAAGAAGAATGGCAAGATTTTTGACCTGAACAAGTAGTGGGATGCAGCTGCTAGGCACTGAGATGGGGACCACTTTGAAGGAGTCACTTGAGTAGGAAGATCAAAAGGACAGTGCAGATTTAGGTCTGAGATGCCTAGCAGACATCCAAGGCAGAGATACACACCTAGGGGTTCAGAGACTTCCAAGCTGGAAATATGCATTGGAGAGTCATCGGGACACAGTGTCCTCCTTAAAGGAGATAAACAAGACCATGGTAATGGAGTAAATATAGAAAAAGGAAGAATTCTGAGGACTGCATCTTACAACTCTCCAATGTTTGGAGGTCAAGGCAATGAAGCAGAACCAGCAAATGAATGGCCTGT
>RJWM01040954.1:0-15153 GCA_004363535.1 Dasyprocta punctata
GCAGTTTTCTCTGGAGTTGATTAGCTTACTAAAGCCAACATGGCTATGAATAATAGATGGGGTTTGTTGTTCTAAATTACTGTGAATGTGTTATGTATTGTCTCTTATTCTCCCATTTGCTTATTAAAATGAAATACAATATTTTTTTAAATCAGTCAGTGACTCCCCTTACTGTGAGATCTCCCTATGTGAGTTTTTTAATATACTCTAAATATTAGTCCTTTATCTGAAAAATAGATGCTAATTTTTTCCCATTATGTAGGTTGTCTCTTCATTCTGTTGGTTGTTTCTGTTGCTGTGCAGAAACTTTTTAATTTGCTGTGATTCCATTTATTGATTCTTGATGTTATTTTTTGTACAGTCATTGTTCTGTTCACAAAGTCCTTGCCTACAACTATGCCTTCAAGAGTTTTACCTATATTGCTTTCAGCAAGCTGTTTCTGTTTTAACACTGAGTTTTTGATACATTTTTAATGTATTTTAGTACATGAGATAGATAGACAATGGGTCTAGATTTAATCTTCTGCAGGTGGTTAATCAGTATTCCCAACAGTGTTTATGAAAGAAATTGTTTTTCCTCCAGTATATGTTTTTGCCTCATTTGTCAAAGATCAAACAGTTAAATGTGATTGGGGTTGTTTTCAGCATCTTTTCTTCTGTTCTACTGATCCTCATGTCTGTTTCGGTGCCAGTATCAAAACCAGTACTAGTACCCCGCATGAAGCCTACTTGTTCGTAATAATGATATTTTTAATAATTTGCCAGTATCTTTTTGAGTATTTTTGCATCTATATTCTTTAAGTAGATTGGTCTTTAGTTCTCTTTTTTGATGTGATCCTTGTCTGGTTTTGGAATCACGGTAATAATAACTTTCAGGGAATGACTCTGGAAGTACTCCTTCCCCTTTGATTTCATTAAAGAGCTTGTGATGTCCTGGTGTTAGAACTTCTCTGAACCTTTTGTAGAATTCAGAAGTCAACCCTTCTGAACCTGAGCTTTTCTCGGTTGATAGGTTTTGTATTACGGCTTCATCTTCCTTGCCTCTTACTAGATTACACAGAATTTTGAAATCTTCTTGGTTGAGTTTGGTAATTCACACATATCTATCCATTTCTTCTGAGTTCCCCAATTTATTGGTGTATTGATTTTCAAAAGAGTTGTTAATAATATGTTATTTTGGCAGTGTCCTTTGTGATTTCATCTTTTAATTTCTATATACACTGATTTTTGGGTCTTTTTTCTGCTTCTTTGGTTAAACTGGTTAAGGGTTTGTCTATTTTGCTTAATCTTTAGAAGAACCTACTCTTCAATTCAATGATTCTTTGTACATTTTTGTCTCAATTTCACTGATTTCTTCTCTGATCTGTATAATTTCCTTCCTTGTATTAGCTTTGGTTATGGATTATACTTGTTTTTCTGGGACTTTGAAGTGCACCGTTAGGCAACTGATATCTGTTCAGTCCTGGTGTTCTCCACCTAGTTTTGGGGTCTATGAAGTTTTGAGGTGTCTGTTTGCACCACTGACCCTCTCTGTTCACCTCAGAGTCTAGTTACCATCCACGCCAGGGGGTGTTCTTAGTCCTGTTGGAAGATGGGAAGCTTGATCAGCCCTCTGGTTTTTGCTAGATACAGGGTGCTTGGTGGGGGTTCCAGTGGACTGTGAGACTTAATGTTGACAGTCACAGGATCTGGTTGCTCCCCTCTGTCCATGGTGTTGTTTTTCCAGGTGCAGGTCAGTTGATCAGTTTGTGCCTCTGTTGCTCCATGCCATGGGGAAGAAAATGTTTAGCCAGTCTGGAGCTGGTAGATGGTCCTAGTCTTGTATGTGGGGAGAAACAGCACGTCAGGTAGGAGCCTGCTTTTTCACACTGGGGCTTTCTTGATTTTTAACCAAGTATCAAAAACAACACTTTGAAAGTGCTTAATACATTAACATTTCATATTTTTTGAACTCTCCATCATATTTTCTTCCTTTATACTTTTTTATATTTCACATATTTCTTTTTCTTTCTTAGGTTGGATTTTCAATTTGTTTTTTTGCTCTAGGGATTACAAATTATTTGAAGGTATTGGGGGAAAGGAGAAAGGAAGGGAAAATGAAAATTGAAAATATGCATACACACACACAAAATGATTAAGGTAGTTATACAGTTAGTTTCTCTTAATTCATGGGAAAGAAAGGCTTGTGCTAATACTGTTTGGACAATATTTCATGCTTATATCTTTTACTCTTAGTAACCACTATGAAGGTAACAATATCCAATGTATTAATTAGTGTTACTCTCCTATTATCTTGGGTTTTTTTAATAGGAAAAATAATCCGTTTAATAATTAGAACGACATAGCACACACATATCCGAGGAGCCAATCCTAGGCCACGGGAAGTAGGTGGCCTGATACACGGGAGAGCGGACCGTGCTGGGCTGCCTCGAGGTCCAGAGGCTGCGTCTTTCCATCTGTAATTTTTTTTTTTTTTTTGTACCGGGGATCGAACTCACGACCTTGCAAACTCACAACCTTAAGTCTGCCAAGCAGGCACTTATGCCACTGAGTTAAATCTGCATCTTTAGAAAGGAAAGCGCTTCACAGCCACAGGACCGGAAGCGGCTTCTGCTCATCCCTGCAGGCCAGCGCCAGGAAGCAGCCCTGGGCTCCTTGGTCTTGCCACATGGCGTTCCTGCCCCAGAGGTCACATAGCTGAAAGGGGCGCGGTGGCAGATAAGACCTGCTGGTAGACAGACACCCGGCTCCCTAGGGAGCTGGAAAGACATGGATCTGTGGGAAAAAGTAAATGTGTCTATGTCCGCGTCCGCTTTCACTGGCTCCCTCGGCAGAGAAGTTAAAAGATGAGTGTTCTTAGGAAATACTTGAGGCCAGTCCTTAAGTCAGGTCCGTGGGACATCACGCCTGGCCGCGGTGGCCTTGCCACCAGCCATGGAAGGGTCAAGGAGAGCTGTTCCTGAGTTAGAATCTGCTTTGACGGTGAATCACTCACACTTCATGGTTCCTACCACAACGCCCACATGTCACCAAGAACACTGATAAGGGCTTGTAAAACAGAGAAAGACTTGGTCTTTACTTGCTGCAGCACAAGCAGTAAAACGCTAACTGTGGGAAGTTGGCAATTCTAGCAAGAGGCGGACACAGGGCCAGCTCGACTCGGGCCCGGCCAGACCTGGCCTGGGCTGGGCAGGAGCCAACAAGAGCAGGGGCGGTCAGCAGCAGTGTGTGGAGGAAAAACCAGAAAACAACTCTGCCTAAGGGATCCAGACAGAAGACCTGCGCGCAAAGGGCCCCAACACGGTCCCCGCCCGGTGCCAGGCGGCCATTCTGCAGCACGGGTGACCGACCGCACAGGGCTGAGGCTCCGCTCCTGAAGACGACGCTGCCGTGGAGAGGCTGACTGCACTTCGGAGCTGCCCTCTGGACAGCAAGGGAACCACGGCCAAACTCCCACGGTCACCGTCACTCGCTTCCCCTGCAGGATCAACTGGCGCAGGCTGACCTCAGCCCCCGTGAGCTCCAGCGCGGCCCGGATGGTCTCAGGCAGACGCAGACACCCACTGTCCCACGGTCGGGCTGCCGGGACAGCCCTGACCCAAGGCATACTGCTTTATTTCTCCTCAGAGAGAAAGGTGCAATCCGGTGGCCATGCCGGGGACAGCCTCGGGGGCACCTCTCCCAGCCTACCTCGTTCTTGTCGCGGCTTGACCATAATAAATAACATCGTGTTACAGGTCCAGTCTCTCTCGGGGGACGGCGGACAGTGCACTCTGTCAGGACCCTCGAAGAGCCCACCCCGGGACCCCACTTGTGGGAGCGGCGTGGGCGCAGGCCAGGCAGCGGGGCGGGGCTGCCGCTTTCCTCGGATCCTGGGCTGAGCGCCCTAGGCCGGCACCGCCCTCGCCTGGCCACAGACTCAGCCACAGCGCTCCCGGAGGGGGCTGGCGATTTGTGCTCAGAGCACCTTGGAGACTGGAGCGGTGGGGACGGGTAGGGCACCGGCCTAGAGGTGAGCGGGGAGGGAGCGGGGGCGGAGGGGAGCCCGGGCGTGCACTGCGGGGTGCGCCCAGGACGGGTATTCACAAGAAGGGCGGCAGAGTGTGTCCACATGTCCCATCGCTGGGCCCAGGCTCTGCAACTACTGCCAAGGAGGTGACCGACGTCAGCGGAGTCCGTGCAGCTGGAGTCCTGGTCGCCTACTCCTCAGGGGCTGTTCCTTGTGACACTCAGTCCCCAGTGTCGCCTTGCCTGGGCAGCAAAGGTCCTCACAAGTTGGTCTCTTTCCAGGCGGGGTCGTTCAGGTTCTTCAACACCTTGTGCGCCAGCTTCTCCAGGTCTTCGCGGGCCCTCTGCTCCTCCAACGACCTCTTCATCTTTCTGTTATCCTGTCTCAGCTCTTGGACTTTGTGGCTCAGTGCGTGAGCCGTCTGACCCTCGCTTTTGGTTTCTTCCACTATGATTTTCTCTTCTTCTGGAAGCAGAACGTATGGAGCAGATTCTTTGCGTGAACTGGAGTTGAACGTCTGCCTGGTCTTGGTGCTGGTGCAGTAAGCAGCGATGACTTTCAGGATCTGGTCTTGCTCCTCCAGGGCAGCCTGCTCTTCCGCAAGGCGAACTCCTCCTTGTCCAAAGGCTTCTGCTCAGGTTTGCGCTTTGGGAGCAGCTTCTTCATGGTTTTGGAGCTCTTACCGAGATGCTACTTGTAGCAGACAGCAGCTGAGGGCAGCAGGGGAGGCGCGGGCCGCAGGCAGTTGAGGCTCCAGGGCTTGGCGGCCTTGGGGGCTTCAAGGGACCCCAGCTTATGGTGGTGTGTGGGGTGCCTTGCTGGGAGGGAGGGGCAGCGTGTGGTAGGCAGGCATCAGCGCCACGGGCTTGCTGTCCGCGTGTGCTTGCTGGACAGCAGGACAGGGTGTGAAAGGATAGTGTGAGATGGCACGGAGTGGGGCCTGATGGTGGGGTTGCTGTCGGACGTGACCTTCGTCTGCTTCTTTTTGCAGGTGACCCACCCACTCGTGCAGGTCTTGCTGGCTGTTGCAAGACTCGAGGATCCGCTCAATCGTGTTCCCTGATATTTCAAATGCATTTCTATGATTTTCCTTGTCCTCAAGCTTTGTGATTGTCATTCCTGTCGTTGGTAGTTTCCCCTGGTAAATGAATCCATTTGTCCTGAGACTGGCCGACAACATTAACAGGAGATTTGGGAAAAGGAGAAAGTATCTTTCATTTTTTTCCCTCACTTCCTGCACACTGAATCATGGCCTGCGACAGGTAAATGACGCTGTGACAGGTCAATGTCTTCTCCCTTCCAGCTCCAGATGGATTCCCTCAGGATCTGCAGCTCTGGCTCCTTTCTTTTCCAGACTTCTTGACACTGAACTGAGAGATTTTTGAAGGCATACATTTGTGAATATCTTGTCTGTTGGAATGATAATCCTCCATGTGTCTCTCCAGCTCCTTGAGCAGCATGGGGTACTTGTCCAGGCGCATGAACGGCTTGCTCAGGCTGGTAGTCAGCATAGCATGTGTTTTCTTTTAATGTAATATCTATGTTTTCAACAATATTAAAAATAAATACTATTAAGAATAAACTCAGTATATTACACAAGCTATATCTACTGTATATGCTTCTCCTTTAAATTAGTATCAGTTAGCAATTTTGAAGTGAAATACTGCGTTTTAGGGTGGTTATGTTAGTTTGCATGCAGTTTGTTAGGTGGCCTGTGTTTTAATATATTTTATTCTTGCTTACTTGATAAGGTTTTTAAACTCAGGGTTTAAAACATAAAGTAAATGCCAGAAAAATTCTGCTCACATAGGATTCATATGTGTCATTTACCTGATATTTTAAACTACTTACCTCTCCTGATCTACGTTTCGGGGTGTCCAAATCACACTGTAGCCTTCTCCTCAAAATCCATTTCAATCAGAGATAGTGAGTGCTACCCACTGAGTGGGATTTAACCCTTACATTTCCATTGCATTTTATGGTGTGCAAATAGCTTCACATGCATTTTTAGCTGAGCTTCATAAAAGTCCTAGGTGCTGTATCCTCAATTTTAGATGTCAAAATTCAATTTCAAGACAGTTAGCAGCTGCCCATGATCCCAGGATGCCAGACGAGGGTCCACAATCATGAACCCCAGAGGCTGTTATTCAGTGTGGAGCATAGTAGAAACTGTGGCCCAAATTGTCTGATTTTAAATTCAGGAGTAACTTACCTGTCACCTGCATGGCTTCATGATGTAGCTGACTCCTTTGACTGTCATTCAAAGATATGTATGACAAGGAGAGGACAGCAAAGGAGAGAACTAAATTCCTGATAATTCCATCAAAGCTAGAAGACATTGTTTTTTGCCTGTCCAGCAGGTGGCACTTAATTAAAGGACTCTTCCTTCCCCTAGGGTGAAACTGAAGTTAATTCAAAGCCTTAGAATTTCGAGAGCAAAAGTCAAAATATTGGGTTTTAAATACAATAGGAAAATAGAGAAGACACATGTCTAAGTCAGTGGCCAATATACTCCTACTGACATATTTGACTATACCAATTTAGAATTAAAAACCTTTAAATATTTATCAAAATATCTTTTGCATAACAACAACCTAATTAGGAAAACTCTCCCGAACACTTCATATTAATCAATCTACCCAAAGTAAATTATAATTTCAATTTAATCTTTAGTTGGCTTTGGGAAACATTACTCTTTAACGTGAGTATTGTCCCCTCAGTTGGCTCTGGATCCATAGAAAGTTTCTGCAGAATTCATTGTATCTCTCTGTGGGATCTTGGTAAGCAACAGGCTCCTGGAGACACTATGAATTCCTTTTCCAGAGGGAGATGTCATCTGTTGTTTGATTTCATGTCTAGTACATCTACCATACATGTGAATGTATTAATAATTTAAACTTTAAACTTGAACCCAATACCGCTTGAAAGGTGGAAGGTCATGTGACACTTGAAAAAATCTATTCTTTCCCTATTTTTCACCACACAATGACAAAGGATGAAGCTGTTGACTCTGGAATGTCTACCAAATTGTTTATGGTTTAAAGCTCAGTATCCAAAGCAGCAATGTTTAGAGGTAGGAGTTAGGGAGTGTGACTAGATCATGAGGGCTATAACATCATCAGTGGGTTAATTCACTGGTGGATTCATAATCTGATGAACTACTGGAAGAGAGTACAAACTGTTGGAGTTGGGATCTAGGTGGAAGAACAAAGTCAGTGGGAGCATGTCTTGGAAGTGTTTATCTTGTCACTGGCGGCTATCTCTTCCTTTATATGCTTTATGTCTACCATGATGTGAACCGCTTTCCTCTGGTACACTCTTCTTCCATGATACTTTTGCCTCACCACAGTCCTAAAGCTATATAAAATTTAATCCATAAGTAATTTAATTCATGTTTTGGTGGACATTTCTCATGCCTGAAGATTATGAGATTGTTAGATAATCAAGTAAGTACTAATCACCTGCTGAGCACTCTCACTTGAGATAGCTCTTCTGGGCCTCTCCTTTACTGAACTAAGTCTTATTTCCAAGTAAATTTTTTCATCCTCTATTCCACCCCTGGTTACATACTATAAGAAGGAAAGCAAGCAAGCAAGCAAGCAAGCAAGAACGAAAGAAAGAAAGAAAGAAAGAAAGAAAGAAAGAAAGAAAGAAAGAAAGAAAGAGGCAAGAAAAAATCTTCTTGGCTTTTATCAACTAATTACAGGAATAACAGCACATTGTACCTGTAATTGTTAAGAGCTCAGCACAGGTCAGTGCTTTTAAAGTGATAAAATGTATAACAGATATACTACAGTGCCCTGTAAGAAAGAAACTCATTGGTGAATAGTACTAGATAAAATTCAATTATTTTCAGTTAAACACCAAAAATTTTATGAAGTTGTTAATTATTCTGTCCTATAGAGAAGAAAGTTGAGGCTCACAAAGTTAAAGCAACCTGCCCAGGTTACACACTCAATCAGGAGCATGGCCATGAGTCAAATCCTGATCCCACTGACCTACTAAAGTTATAAATTTTCTTCCAGCCTCCTCCCAGGTCTATTCAGTCTGATCAGTAAATGTACCTGGCAGAGGCATAGCTCGGCTTAGAGGCTCTGCACAGGATCACATTTGTAGGTGGAAGCAGATATATCTGTATCAGCCAGGCTTCCTGAAAAAAAGAGTTGGTAAATCAGAGACATAGTTACAGAAAGTTGAAGAGCATCTACATGGGTGTAGTAAGGCTAAGGGAACTATCAGGGGAGCTCAGGCACTCAGGAAAGTCAGAGCCTCAAGACTTGAAGGGAATGGCATGGTGGGAACCCAGCATGGCTATGGAAAAAGAGATTCCATCACCAGCTGTGGAGAAGGTGAGAGGATTCTTTGTAAAATTTCATCCAGATGGAGAAAAGATGGAACAGAAATTTAGAGGTAATAAATCCAACATCTCCCTCTGTTCCCAATAGGGCAATAGTTCAGAGTCCATAGAAGTCAGCCTTGGAGACAGAGTACTACTATATAACCATGTCTAAATCTAAATATACATGTGCTTAATGTGTTATGCAATGTGGTAGATACTGAGGACACCACGGTAAACTCCATTGGGATTGAGTACAATAAAAGAGTAAATTCCTGTATTTAAGAAATAACTTAAATGTTTTCTTGGAGGCTTAGTACATTGCTGCTATCTTGGGCTTATATCTTGAAATATTTTTATGCCCTGGAATTTAATTCTTCCTAATCTCTTTTACGCTTGAGAGCTAAGCACCTTTATATGTTTTGGTTCCTCCATTGACTGTCACTTTAAGATCCTGAGTTGAAAAAAAAAACTGAAAGAAAAGATTAAGTAGAGAGTCTTAGAGATCTTCTATGGCAATTATCATTTAAAAAATGAAAAAATTTTGGTGGAAAATTTTTAATCCTTTACCTTACCTCCTGCCCATGTCTGAGAAGCATGTTGTATGGAAAAACTTTAGCTTCTTAAAAGAAAGTCTATTGGATGAGGCTGAAGATTTGTGTTATCTTTGATTCCATATCATAGTGGGTGGGTTACATTTAGCAAAGCTCCACACCACTGTAAAAGAATCAAAGATGAATTCACTGTGTGATGGTTTATATGTATGTCTTAGTTACTTTTATTTTTCTTTAGTTGCTAGGGCAAAATACCTGACACCCAAAATGAAGGAAGGAAATGTTTATTTAGGTTACAGTTTTTGGAGGTTTCAGTCCATAATCAGCTGGTTCCAAAGCAGAGTGGCATGACACTGGGGCAACATTTCAAGGCAGCATCCAGAGCAAAGCAGGAATAAGCCTCTTCTCCTCCCTTATATTGTACACAGGACACCCACCCTCTTCAGGGCAGCTGTAGCACTCACAAAATCTCTGGACCCTCCTCTTGCACACGATGAGGATGTTTACAAAATAAGGATCCTGGCTTTCTGGTGAGTCTCTTAGTTCAACTTCTAAACTTCTTGAGTTGACACAACGTATCAACCATAACAATGTACATGTCACCCCAAAACTTCATGTGCTCATAGATGGGTTTTGGGAAGTGATTGTATTGTGTGTGATACTCATCACTGAAGTAGTTCACTGATGGTTGCGTTATTGGGAGGTGAAGCCTGGTGGGAAGAAGTAGGTCACTAGGAACGTGGCCTGGAAAAGTACATATTCTTTTCCTCCCTTGATCCCTTTCTGCTTCTTGCCTGCCACACCATGAGTTGTTTCTCCTCTTCCATGCCCTCTGCCTTGCCATCCTACCCCAGAGCCAGCCAAATATGGATTGAAGCCTCTGCAAACTGTGAGCTAAAATGAATCTTTTCTCATTGAACATATGGGTGTCAGGAATTTTTTTCCCAGAAAGAAGAAAGTACCTAAGACATCCTGGATGAGACACAGCCTGGGGTCCTGAGAGTGGCTCTGTCCTCTGCTTCGCCTCCTCTAGCAGGAGTCTAATTGTTCCACAGAGGGCATAACAGAATATTGGGGCAGCTTTGTTCTTTGGAGTGTGACTTTTCTATTTAGTTTAGGACCTGTCTCAAAATTGAAGAGTGGGTAATTAGAGCTGTAGCTCATGTTTAATTCCAAGTACACCCACAATAAAACTTATATAACTGCATATAAGGACATTTAAAGTAAATAATTCATTCCTAGATATCATGATTATAAGATATAGTGGCTCTCTCACCTCCCATTTTCCATTGATTCAAGGCTCCTGCCCATGTCTGAGAACCATGTTGTACGGAAAAACTTTAGCTTCTTAAAACAAAGTCTATTGGATGGGACCTAAGATTTCTGTAATCTTGAATTCCATATCATCGTGGGTTATATTTAGCAAAGCTCCAAAATATATATAGCACTCCACACCATGACAGTCTTGATTGCCACAAGGTATAGTTACCACGGTGTGTTCATTAACACCAGGTCCTCAACAACATGCTTTAAATTGGAGTCAGATCAGTGTATTAATGGCACAATATACAAACTACACAGTGGCTCTTCAGTCACATCATCACCTGAGTAACAGACGAATGTCACAGTCAGTGACCTGTGTGACATGGCTTCTAGCTGTTGCTGATTGGTTGCTGACATCTGCTATTTGGTTCACACACAAGGGATCAAGTTTGCTTCTTTGTCTCCTAGAAATCAATTCATGTCACATTTTACATCTGGTGGAGGTACCTCTCCTTTGGCTGTAATTTTCACTGGGAGCTCCATTCATGTGCTCCCTGAAGACCCACAGCCAGTGAGAAATGTTTGGGAACTCAAATAGTGGCACTGTGGACACATCGCCTCAGTGTAGGCTCTCACCTTCAAAAACTTTAGGATTAAATGGAATTCACTAAACCCCAGGGCCCTTGTTCCTAAACTGGGGCTAAAATGTTTCAAGAATTCAGAACATTTATGAAGTGCCATATCAGGCACATTATCCATCTAGGTAAAAGTCATTTATTACATACTTTATCTTACCAGGAACAAACTGTTACCATAACGGTCAAACATATTTCACTGATTTTTCCTATTTGTGTTTTTTTTCACATTTGTCTTCTTTATATTTTCCTTAAAAGGAGAAGACTCTAGGTAATGATTGCACTTTATAGTGGGGCTAGGTGTTACCTGGATTTCTCAAGGACCAGAGAGAAATGAGCTGCTGAGCTTCCTGACTTCAGTGAGAATATTTGGTTGGTCCAGGGCAACATTTATTGACTCCTCAGTACACAACAGCAACACTAGCATGCTCTGTGTGCTCAGGTACATACTGAGGGCATACATCCCTCCCATTTCTAGGTACTTTTCTGTGTACCCTATTTGGAATATGAGCCAGAATTCCTTCCTTGTAGCTGGCTGACCAAGGCTACCTGGATCTAGTGGACTAAGGATATTTGGGGAACAGGCTTAGAGTCCTAGAATATTTTGATTTGAAGATACAGTAACCTGAAGTGTGCTCCAAGTCAATTTCAACAGTGAAACCTTTCTAGTAAAAGCAATGAGTTTTTCTAATATCTGTCTTTATAAGAATGATTGCATCATGCTCTGCCCCATGTTCCCTGACTCTCATTCCTTTCTCTGACTTCACCACTCTCACACTATACCCATGCTCTTAGGGAACAAGCACAGTAGTGTGAGCCCATGTCTAATGGAGACCCAGCACCAGCTCATGCTTGAGACTCATCAAAGTCATGTTATGCTCTTTCCATAGACACTCTCATGGTGCCATCTTAACCACTCTGAGAGGCAAAAAGGAAGTTAACAATGATTCCATTGGGTTATTCCATAAATTTTGTTAATTTACTCATTCATCAAACATTTATTAGATAGTTTCCGGGAACTATCTTTGGTGCTTGGGATACATCAGTGAACAGGAGCACTTGTGGAGCTGGTGTTCAAGTAAGACAAGATGGGAACTGTATAATAAACAATGAACAAATACACAGGTCATGCTATTGAGACGATGAATGCTATTGAAAACACCAACAACAAAACGGTAGAGCAAAGTAATGGGAATCTAGAAATCATCCTGGATGTGATATTGGCAACACCCAAACATTGCTCAGCTGGACTACCTGTAAATATATTTCCATACAAAATAAGAAGGAGATATTCTTATATTAGTGTTTTTCATTGTTTTTTAAGTAAAACTCAGTTATGCTTCATTGCCCAGCGTGGTGCTCCAACCCTTGTATTTTACATCTTTTGCATAAAATAGTAACAAATTTAAATCAAGTATAGCTGTCATTAGAAATAAATGAAATTTTTTTGCAATTATTATTGAACTTTTTCTAATGATTGCCAAGAGAGAAAGAAGAATGTAGTAACAGCTGGCAATGCTGCATTTAAGCAAATGCCTATCTACAAAAAGCCATAAGTTTATCTTTCATCTGCCCTCATCTCATTGAGTTAGCTGTACCTGCTTTGAAGACCACCTGGGAAATCACAGACACCACAGAAGTAAAGGATAGCATCTCTGGCTCAGTAGCTACAGCATCATTCAAGTATTTCCTATAAATCTTCCTTCCTGTATTATTCATTTTTTCAATGCTAAGACAAAGTACTTAACACCTGCAACTTAAAGGAGGAGCGGTTCGTTTGGGTCATAGTAACAGCAGGTTCATTCCATGGTTATCAAGCTCCAAGGCAGCAACATCTTGGTGGAAATGTGTAGTGGAGCAAAGCTGCTTGGTTCATGGTGGCCGGGAAGCAGAAGAGGGGAAAAGTTCCAGAGAAGAAGGAGACAGAGTTCAGGTATAAGCCACAAAGGCATGCCTCCATTAAAAATCCAGACACACACAGAATTGTGTTTTACTAATCCTCTTGGTGCTCCCAAAGCCAATCAAGTTGATGATCTGCCTTAACATCATATGGCCAATTGCTTTTAATTCCTGTTTACCTTTGAGTGCTGCGAAGACAGCAGTTCATTCCTTGAGCTTTTGTGAAAAACAGAGTAGGGCTCCCAACATTCCACTTCTCTTTTGACACCTCTGACTATATGAAAGTAGGGATGTGCTTCCTGCTACTCCCAAAATACAACCTATGCTGCATTATCCCATAAAACCTATGAAAAAGATCAAGGCTTCTGTTTTATTCAGTCCAAATTTGAGTAAGTCCATTTGAAATCTTAAAAACTTACCTCCTGGATATAAATCTCAAAATTATATATATATATATATATATTTTTTTTTGTTTGTTTGTTTGTTTGTTTTGTGGCACCAGGGATCAAACTCACAACTTCATGCCTGCCAGACAGGAGGTTAAGCCATTGAGTCAAACTCCTGGCCCTAGTTTTTTGAGGCAGGGTCGCACTGTGTAGCTCAGGCCTGCCTTGTGCTCCGGTTGTAGCCCAAGCCAGCCTCAAACTCACAACGCTCCTCCTACCTCAGCCTCCCGAGTGCTGGGATTAAAGGTGTGCGCCACCATACCCGGCTTCAAAATTATATTGAAAGTGTTCTTGTCCTCTCCTGTTTTGTTTTGCTAGCAAATATTATGAAGTCTAAAGGTGTGCATCAGACACTAAATGATAGCCTTTCAAAACTACCAGAATTGCTAGAAAAGACCACTTAAAATTCTAATAATGTTTATTGCTTGAAATGAAAATGATCCATTTATTTATTTATCAAATAGTATCTGAGCATCATCTATGAGCCTAGCACCATTCCTGACATTGGGGATATAGGAGTGAGCACAATAGCTAAGACGTCCTCCTAAAACGTCTGTTCTGGTGTGGAGGTAAGGGATGAGAATCCCAGAGACAATCACACGTGAGGAAAAACAGTCTATGCTTACAGTGCATCTTTCCTCTTCTCTCTTCTTTCATTCCATACTTTGAAGGAAAAGTCCAAAGGAAAGATAATGTATTAATGTGACATTGTCACTGTATAAAGGACTATATACTTTGTAGTATTATGAATTTCTTTCCTGTACAGAGTAAAAACACATGGACTGGAAAAATAATCATGCCTCCTTGGAGCTGTGTAAAGAGTTACTGCTGGTTTCACCCAATCACCTTTGCTTCATCTTCTTATCTGATTCCATTGAGAAGAACATTTTCAGGGTACCCCAGAAAATATTCCTACAAGGACACAAATATAAGACTGGCTTAGAAAATCCTCAGGATACCTGGCTTTTTAGCCTTGATTGGGAGCCTAGAAGGACTCTGCTATGATGATCACTTGGCCCCTGTTGTGAAGGACTTTCTCAGGAAGGGTTAATGAAGTGCCCTGTGATATCAGACAAAAGGAGGGAGACAGACAGGACAGTGAAGCCTCAGCACCTGTCAAATCCCACCTCCTGCAGACCCAGACTTCACATGAGGGCAGGTTATGGTTAACCCCAAACACTGATCACATACACAGTTAATCTATTGCTGATGGCTGCCATGTAGGGCCCAGTGTCCCCTCTAATCTGATTGTATACCCCATTTTCAAGGGAGACTTGAAAAGATGTATGATCATGAGTGAAGAGACACAAACTAGAAAGAGGGAACATTTGGCTCATGTATTCCCCCTGCAACTTTCTTGTGCCTATCTGTACCTCATTTCCACTTTTAAGAGTAAACACATTTTTTCCCCTCGTGAGTTCTCTTTTTTAGTATCTAGGATTGTACCTTTTGCCTTATTTTGTGTGATATGAACCCTTCAATAATTTCTCAAATTATTTAACTGTGTTTATATAACCTTGAACCAGAATAATTTTCTTGAGAGTGGATTTTACCCAAAGTTTGTTTTATTTTACACCTGCAATCTCTCTGTGCTGGGCTGTGTACATGGACATCTACCATTTATTTTTGGAGAAAGAAGAAAAGAGACAGGTGGAAATTGGGGAATAAAGAGGAACCAAAAAATTTAAATGTTTTTTAGAATCCAAAAATGAAAACAGAAATCAAGCTAGGTACAGTTAGAGACCAGACTTGGGAACACAGAGTGACACTGTTTGAAGTAATGCAAAATTTAAAAAAAATTTTTAAAGAGGCTGAGGATGTAGATGAGTGGTAGAGCACTTGTTTGACAAGTATAAGAACCTAGGTTTAAACCTCAGTACTTGAAAAAAGGAAAAGAAGAAAAAAACACCATAGAAATCAAGACTAGACCTATAAAGTGGACAGAAAATGACTTATGAGTACATAAAATTCCAAATGCATTCCCATTTCAATTTGTTTTTGTAATGGCATC